>WMED01001509.1:0-27321 GCA_019650415.1 Pipa parva
GATTAACCCAAACACAGCTAATCCAATTTTTTTCACTAAATTGAAATATAAGACTTAACATGTTTTTAAATAATGCAAAATATCATTTATTATCATTATCCACGAAATTACAGAAAATATGGAGATATCATTTTTCATCAATATCACACACCCCTACTGCTAGTACATACTGGCGTTTGCAGGTTTCTGCATCTGATATAGTGGGTACAGGGTAAATATAACACTACTACGCTGTGTTCATACCTGTATGTGATGTAGTGGGTACAGGGTAAATATAACACTACTACACTGTGCAGAGAAGCACCCTCTATGTACACTTTATATTACATTCTCATAATGACTGTCACCTGCTGATTTACCAGCCCAGGCTCCCAGCAGTGCTGCTAGTACATACTGGCGTTTACAGGTTTCTGCATCTGATATAGTGGGTACAAGGTATATTACGCTGTGTCTGTATGTAATATAATGTATTATAGTGGGTACAGGGTAAATCGAACCCTACTACATTGTGTCAGTATCTGTAAGTGATATAGTGGGTACAGGTTAAATATAGTACTGGGGGCTTATTCCTCGGTACACCTGTACAGCCCAATCATACATCTTAATGTGATGATATTGGTACTTTGAAAATCTAGCACTAAGGACCTAGTTTGTGCTAATACACTGTATCTATATGTGATGTGGGAACTGTGTAAGTCCACTAAGGGGGAATTCCTCTTCTGTTCACCTGCACTGAAAATTTGCAGCCTCGCTTGATAGTATTTAGCATGACTTGTTCTTTGGTGCACATGCATTAATAAAGATAATATTACATATATTAAGAGCATCATTGTAGTTTTGCATGTGTGGTTTTAATAGTAGTTTTTAGTGGATTACAAGATCTATGCTTTCATACTTTCTTGTTAAGGGGCACTCATATATTATGCAGACATTGCAGGATAGATTCTACAGATTTCATACAAATTGTGTGTAGACTGAGAACTAAGCAGTTACAGATTATACTGTTTAGCTGTAAAGCTTGCCACAAAAAATGATGACATTCTGTTACTCATTTCGTATTATGTATATGTTTAACATTCTGTTTCCTTGTTTCCTGTTCTCATAATGTGCATTGTCATTTATATTTATACATTCGGGAAATTCCGTTTGATTTATGGTTTTATGATTATAAGAAAAAATTACATTAATCATTTGGCCTAGTCTGGCATAGATTTTCTGTAACCAACTGTCCAGTATTCATTTCTGCTTGCATTATTTGTGGCTTACCTTCTCCTTAAACCCTAGAAATTCCCCCCAAAAAATCCTTATTTAATTGGCAAAACCATTATTCTTACATACAGTGTGTAAACGAAAATCCTTTAAAGCCAAGATCCTAATGATTATTGTGTTTGTTGATTTGAAACCTATTTGTTCTGTTCCATGAACATGCACCCAACCAATGAACGTTAGAGACAGCATAAGAGACTTTACTCTGATTGTTTCCAGAAATTCGAAAACATTTTTGCATGTGCAGATTAAGGAGGGAATTTATAAAGGTCACTTCAACCTATTAGGCACAATTCAGTCCGTTTCACCACCTTATCAGTGTTTTTCTTTTCACCGTATTTTAGATTTTTCTCAATTTGTATAGCGCTGAATATAATTTTATGGATATTGAGAAATATCAATGTGTTACTCCCACTACATTTTACATTACTTTCAGTGGAGTTCCTTTTCCATGTATGTATAATTTTATTTATAAAGCGCCACAAATTTACCCAGCGCTGTACAGTTCAGCGATACAAGTATAATACAGACATGGAAAAAATGCATTAAACAATACAAGTATAATAACACAAGGATACTTCGCTTTAAGTGCTAGGTTGTGGTTGACTCGAGGTTGGAAGTCCCTGCTCCATAGAGCTTACAATCTAAATGATTGTGTGTGTGTGTGTGTATATGTATATATATATATATACATATATATATATATATATATATATATATATATATATATATATATATATATATATATATATATACTTGCGACTTGATAAAAGGAGTATGGATCTCTCTAAATCTCGTCTATTTAAAACGACTGTTATTCCAATAAAAAAGGTATCTCTAAGTATTGCAATACTCATTTTTTTTTTGCATCTGTGGACTTACATGACCACGTTATCTATCTATATATATATATATATATTCACTGATCTTTTCAATGGGGACTTAGAAAAAAATGTTAAAAGCCCTCTCCATAGGGAATAATGGGTTTTCGCCTCCCTTAACCAGGTGAACAATTTTCAGCGATAAGAAGGGGATTAATAAATATAGATATCGGAGACATATAGCAAAATTTTTGACCTAATTAAAGTATATTGATTTACGATTTTTATAAATATCCCCTTTGTGTATAGATGGTATAAGTAAGTTCACACTGACTAGCCTCTCTGTCTCTGCTTTACAATTTTTTTAATCTGATTACCGTTAGCTCCAAAAAGGAATTTGGAAGGGCTCACTCACAAATTTGAGACTGCAGATCTGAAAAATATCAAAACTGATTTTATAAAATAATCTTTATTTTAAACTTTGCAGAGCACAGTGCTGCAGTAAAATAAAATCTTCCTTTTACTATAATTTCAAACACCCCTGTAGCCTCAAGTTTGAGAGAAGGGTTTTTCCAAAGGGCGTAGTCACTTCCATTTCATTTTTGTACACAGTGCTTTTGGCTCTTTAATGGAAGATAAGGAAACAAAATCAGTGACAAAGGAACAGTTTTTTAACAGGTGAATTAGGGAGTAAGGAAGTGGTGCTTTACATTTTTTATGGGAAGCGATAAACCCTACCCGTGTTCACATTATATCCCCATTATGAATCAAAGGTTATAATACAAATAAATGAACAGTGGTTTCTCCTTAAATATGTATTATCTGAAGAACCATAATAAGAATGGATCTGGGTGGTTCTGTTTAACACCATGACTGTTATCAGTAAAGATAAAAACAGACATCAACAAAATTCATGAGTTCACCTTCAGATAATAGCCTGCTTTGCATAAAACTGTTTGATTTAACTGTTCTGTTATTGATTAGATTTACTATTACATTTGTGAGCAGTTTGGAGAAGTACTGACAGTTATGTAATTATTTTAGTGTTGTGAAACCTGCTTAAAATTGGGCATACAAATCAATGGACGAAACATTGTCACTGCACAGTATTTATCTGTATTTAACCTTTTCAAAATTGTATTGAAAAATATGCATTTCTAAATATGGTCCTAGGGACTGAGTGTGCATGAAAGCACATGCAGCACTGAAACCCTCAGTGGAGAAGTAGTGAAGTTTGCACCTTAAAGGGGAAATAAAGGCTCAGCTTGACTAAGGGTGGTTCTTAAAGGGTGGGGGTGGTTCTTATACTGACCTCATTTTGCTTCTGTGCTTGCTCGACTCAGTAATGTTGAAAAGGAAGCAGGAAGTGGACTGCATTGCTGTAGTGGAAGAAAAGAAAGCGATCATTAAGTTATCACCCCTAGATTATGCAAGTATTTAGTTCCCCTTTAAAAATGCCTTTAACAAAAAGTCACATGTATTTCATGCACACGGTGGTGAAACAGGATACTACTGTATTTAAGGATGTGGTGAAAAGGTATATAGGAGTCTAAAAATGTTCTTAAAGTTTCCATTTAAACATTTACCTTCTAGAAGATTGGGGAATCCCCTTGCACTTGGCTAAAAGCACAGTGTGTTCCAAAATATTGCATAATTCTGGGCTGCATAATGGATAGCCCCTACTTTGTTCACTTTTGTGTTAAAGGAACATTTTTTTTTTGATAATATTTTGCAAAACGTGCATGGCATTTTTTTACTTTATTTCCTAAAGGACATCTAAAGCCAGCAACCCTTTTGTAGTTTCAATATTCACCATAAACTATATCTAGTTAGAATATTTAATTGTAAAATAATATTGTTAATTTTCCAGCTAATACAATCCAGACACCAGCAGATCTAAATCTGTGCATGCTATACCAATTATTTGCTTAATATAAGGGTGGATATGTGCCCCATGTAGATGTATTTACAAGGTATGCATGACTTTAAAGGAGTATTAAAACTACTTTAATTAGTGGGTTGTGTAGATTTTGATGATGTACTTACTATTGTATGTATGCATTCGCATTCAGTTTATAATGCTGATATATTCGACAGTGCTTTATAGAGATTCACCATTCACCTCAGTCCCTGTGGAGTTTACAATCTAGCTTCCATTTCCACAGATGCCAGAAAGGGCATGCACGCCTTCACCACGACTGATTTCAGCGCAGGCCACAGACCTGACCTGACAATTTTCAGGCTCAGGATCCACGGGCTACACTCCTCACTCATCAGCGCTGGCACTTCGGGGGGGGGGGACAGCCCTGGTGAGTGATGTCACCTTTTCAGCACCAAGTGCCAAAAAGGTTCAGCACCAGTGCCCTATTCTGTCACACACATAGACAGACACAGATGTCTGTTTTTGAATTGTGGGAGGAAACCCATGCAGGTATGGGGACAACAAACTCCATGCAGATGAAGTTTAGGGTGGAAGTGAACCCAGCGCTGCAAGACTGGGTTCTGCTAACCACTGAGCCACCACTCATTCACTGCCTCTTGCTTTTAGTATTCAGGTTTTCCCCAAGATCATGACACCACAATCTGGTCTTCATCCTGCTTCACCAATTAATTCAGCCTCATTAGATCTTAGTACAGCTTCTGTGCATGTGCATTCTGACAACAAATAAAGAAGACAGGATGAAGTCCCATTTGTGACATGATTGTGAAGGATAACATCAGCTGACTACTGAATAAAAATGCAGAAGGCAGATCAGGAAATGGATAAGTAAGTTTAACTTCTTGGGTACTACCCTCAGTGAACAGAGCATCATTGGCTTTTTGGCATATTTTTACTTAGGTCTGAGCAGTAGAGTAGTTGTAAATTTTTTTTTATATATATATATATATATATATTTTTTTTTTTTAATTCTGAACAAATAAGTCTCCATTTGCAGGATTGGAGCACCGTGTCTGCATTTCTTTATTGGGGAAACAGTGTTTTGCTTGAGCTAAAACTTTCAGACTTTGTCTTAAAGGAACAGTCTGGCCAAAAAAAAAAAAAACTTTATTTATGCCAATTACTAACTGTTATTAAATACAATTTATTATCCTTTTTTTTTTTAAAAAAAATTACATTTCTTACCTGTAAAGAAGTGCTATTGCAGCACTTCCGTGTTGTATACGCTGTCTTCAGACTCTGCCAACGACTCCACAGCATCGCGAATCACCCAATCCCTCTCAGAAGCACAGTTCTCTCCTGCCGCGCTCCTAGTGAAGCCTCTCCTATAAGTCACATGGGAGAGCGTGCACGTCATCCAGGGAGGACACATTGATCACGTGCACGCTCTCCCATGTGACTTCTAGGACATGCCAATGCGAGGCTTCTCTAGGAGCCTAGTTTGAAAATGGTGTATACAACATGGAAGTACTGTATAGCACTTCTTCACAAGTAAGGATTTTAACTTTTTTTTTTTAATTGATAATATATTGTATTTAATAAAAGTTATTAAATAGCATAAATAAATAAAGGTGTTTTTTTTTTAATTTTCTGTCAGACTGTTCCTTTAAGTCCAGAGCACTGACTGACCAGAATGCATTCACCCATGTCTCTTGGCTTCGTTATTCGTTTGGTTTAATAACTGTTTGGTAGCAATCCTTTCATGACGGCACATCTGAATGGCATAGGTGTATTAACCTCCTCTCCAAGCTTATCTGCCTCCCTGTTCAGAGACCGCCGTTCTGCCTTTGTCATCAAACAGCAAGCGCTGCTGATGTGGTAACAGCTGAAGGTGGATACAGATATTAGCTGCACTTGCGGTATAATATTTATTGAAGGGAAATGGTCTTCTGCTATAATCTGCTCCTGTAGAACATTACCAACAGCAGAGTTTTAGTAACAGTTAAAGATTGTTAAAGTTGTTGCAACCTCCGCAATTCTTACAGTATAAATAAATACATGCTTGGAAAAAACAACACACACAGTCTTTTTATTTTGAAGAGCTTGCTGTGCTAATTGTAGCAGGGATTCTAGTGAGCATGCTTGGGTCAACGATCAAACAGTGCAGCGAGGGAAATCGTAAGGTAATACCTGGACTAAAATAATTTTTAAAATATCAAAATATTATTTTAGGTCTTACATGCTTTTTTCAGTGGGCAAAGTTTCCCAAGTCTTGTAGCCTCTATTAGCCAATTATTAGTTAGTCTCTGCTGGTCTCTTGCAGTTAGAATGATAAAAACAAGTATCTGATTGATTACCTGAGCTTTACAAACTTTCCCCATGAAATAATTCCCCCTTTGTGTTTTATAAGAAAAAAGACAAATGGATCTTTTTTTTTTTTTTTCTTTATTTCAGTATTGGCAAAATGACTGACTCTGGCTTCAACAATTTTATCCAACATCCTATAAAAAATCCATGGAAAAGATGAGGTGACTGCCCTGGCTGTAGGGGTATCAAAAACCAAAAAGAAAAAACCCTGCATTTCAATGGATACAAAGTACAGAGAGGACCTCTTCAGAAAATATGTACAGTTTCACGAATCCAAGCTGGACGCCTCTGACAACAAGCAGCGAGCAGTCAGTGACGAATACCTTCGCACAGCCGCATCAGCCTTCCTCAGCCTGCCTAAAGTTGATCCCCTTCATCGATTCAGGCTAATCGGGTTCTATGAAGTTTGTGAAAATTCCCTAAAATCTCTTGTGACGTCAAACTTGCGCTCTCTGCACAACGCAGCCGCCATGTTGGAGACAATTGGCATTAACCTTTTCCTGTTTCCATGGAAGAAAGAATACAAAACAATAAAGGTACGAACCGTTGCCACTGTAAGTTTAGAGAGTGTGTGTATTGTGCGTGAGAGCTGAACAGGGGCCGTTCTTTCACAATGGTAAATAATTGCCTCGGTTGTTTTATTATTGGTTGAGATGCATGTTTTTCTCTGCAGCACACAACGTCCGTGTGTGTGTAGTGTAGGGCTGTCACCAGATGACCAACCAGATTGGGTTCCTTTAAACACGTGTTTTCTTTTACGCTAAGTATGTCATCTGAAGCCAGAGTAGCCAGATGATTGTTACCATAGAATGTTTATCTACATTTTACTAAAGTTTGGCTTTTGCTTATTTTAGTGATTCGGTAGAGCAAACCTTTCATGGAGGATTTTGGTTTGGATTTGTGCATTGCTTATTAATTCTTTAAAGTAGATCCTGACTTGTCTTTATTCCCCATGTTGAATGCATTGTTTAAGGCATTTTTCAAAGACTTTAGTACAACAGCAACAATTATTTTTTATAAATACTAGACAAATAAGAGGCTATAGATTGTTGTATGTATGTTATTTTTATTTATAAAGTGCCACAAGGTTACACAGCGCTGTACAATCCAACAATACAGTTATAATAAAGACAAGGGAAAGTGCGTAACAAAGAACAAGTGAAGTGAATTACAAGCATATAATCAAAAAAAATACATCACTCTAAGTACCAGGTCATGATTGAAACAATAGGATGGAGATCCCTGCCCCATAGAGCTTACAGTCTACATTGGAGGTAGACTTACATAATCAGGTAGGAGGGTGACAAGAGGTGTAGCATAATGGGACAGTTCATTTGGCTGTAGGTGCCAATTAAATAAGAAAATAAAAAATACAAATTTTGAATAAATAGTTGCATAAAGATAAAATATAGACATGAAAACCAGTGCTAGTGCTCCAAGAGTTAGGATTTCAATTTAGTTTTGAAGATGTTGATGGATTGTTCTGGGCAGAGGTAGAGTGGTAGAATTCTAAAGAGAAGGGTTTAAGATAACAGGAAGTCTTAGAGAGGGGTTCCTGAAGAAGGTTGCCTTGTGAAGAGCGGAGTTGATGGCTAGGCACATACAAGCAAACAAGGGAAGACATGTAGGGAGGGGCAACAGAGTGAAGCGCTTTGAATATATGCAAAACAGTAGTTCTCTTATGGTCACAGTTAATGTTAAGATGGCAGAGTTATTGACTATGGATTTGTTTATACAATGCATTACAAATAGCACTTCCAGTGGCCATAAAGAAATGTTTTTTTTTTTTTCAAGGGTGCAGCAATGTGGTGGGCTTCCACGCATTTGTTAAGGGGTATGTAAACCCTGCCTATAAAGATAGCCCCATTTACTTACTGTCAAGTAAAATAGCAATTAAGAAACTCCTGTCTCACCTCTCAACCAGTTCCCTGCTGTGTGTAGCCACGCCCCCTCCTCTCTGACTTCCTCTCCCTCTCAACCAGTTCCCTGCTGTTTAGCCACGCCCCCTCCTTTCTCTGACATCCTCTCTCCATAGCCAACCAATTCCCTGCTGTTTGTAGCCACACTCCCTCCTTTCCCTGACTTCCTCTCTCCACAGCCAACCCCAGAGGAAGTCAAACGGCTTTGATCTGTGCATGCTCAGGGATAGGAACAGGCTTTATATAAGGAGAATTGGAAAGGGATTCCATGCAACAACGTGCTGTCTGAATAGTGAGTGATGTCACTCTGGGGTTGGGGCTTATAGGCACTATACAGGAAGGGGCTGTACACAGAACGGCTGTTGGAGAGGCACTGTTTAAACAAGAGGAAAGTACTATTGATCTACTAGATAAGCTGTGTGTAGCACCATTTAAAGAAATGAAGGGTTTAATTACTCATTTTACATCATCCTTACACTTTCATCTTTTTTTAGTATTCTGTAACTGTAAATACACCAATGTTTATTAAAGTCCTTTCTTTACCTCTTTTAAAAGTAAACTTTCATAATTGTCTATAAAGTCGTCCTTTAACTAATGCCCCATGCATTATCTTTGCATGTGGTCGGGGATTTGCCACTGTACCTAGTGCCTTTTTTGTTCCGGAAACTTCATCCAGGCATAGTGAAACAAATTTTTACCTTTTGCTTTGTGCTAATGAGGACACTTGTACATTTGAGAACATGTGCAATCCATTAGTCCAGCGATTCCGATGTGCATCACAAACACTATTTACGCACTTTTGGACTGCGGAGAAAGGAAAAGTGATTTGTATGCAGCGCATCGAAACCTGCTGAGGTAGAACATTGCATTTTAGACATTGTCAGCACTGGAGTTATTTCTTATTTCTGTTGGCAAGGAAACTAGTTAAATCACAAAAAGTGTTATAAAATTTTTAGAAATAATGTAAATCAGTTTTTTTTTTTTTTGCAGTGCTAATCTACTTTACTCAATTCCTTAAAGTGCACCTGTCAACTCAAAACTAATACTAATTTAGGTTGTACTAATGAAATAAACGTTTTTGTAAATATATATGTATTTTTTTAAAAATGTACCTTTATACAGCGTTTCTCTCTGTCATATTCCCAGTCAGCCTAACTTTTCTTTCCTGGTTTGGGCAGGTCTAAATGATTGACATTATAGCTCCACCAATCAAATCCCTTCTATATTGTGATTTAAGGAATCTGATTGGAGTAGCTATAATGTCAATCATCATTTAATCCCGCCCAATCCGACTTGTGGAAAAAAAGTCAGGCTGGCGAGGAAGATGACAGAGAGAAACGCTGTATAAAAGGTACATTTTTTTAATACGTATATATTTACAAAAACGTTTATTTCATTAGTGCAACCTAAATTAGTATTAGAGTTTTGAGGTGACAGGTGCACTTTAACACAAAGAACATTTCTTTCTTGTGCTAATATCTACCCCTTTAAGCTTAATTAAAACCCTTCAGTAGATGAAGGAAATGTTAGGATGACAACATGTTTTGAGCTAGATATTGAAAGTATTATAGCTTCATCCTAAAATTTAAAATTTTTATTTTATTTAAATGTTTTATTTTACTTTTAAGTCATTTAAATTTTACAACTAAGATTAACTTCTTTTTTTTTTCCCAACAGACTTACACGGGCCCTTTTGTGTATTATGTTAGAGCTGCTTTAATTGATGAAGACATCAGGCATATTTTGAATAATATGGGGTATATACAAGACCTTGGAACAGTATACAGGCTTAAAGACCATGTGGACACCACACAAGTTAAGAAGGTTGCCTTTGAGCTTTTCTTGGCAAGGGTGGAATGTGAACTTCTTCTAGAAATCTATTTACAAGTTAAAGATAAAGGGTACCTAGAGGTCGACGTTGTTAACGAGCGAAGAAACAGCATTGAAGATGTAAGAGGATGCACTGATGAAATGAAAAGGCGTGTCGAATGCAAGGAGAGCTTGAACATATCCATGGCAAGGATGGTCCTTCAGAAATCGGCCAGCGAGAGAGCCTCTTCAAAAGACTACTTCAAACCTAAAGTCACCAAGCCATCTAAATCTGTTGACACCTACGATAATTACTGGGATAGCAAGAATAAAGCGTCTCTGATGGCATCGCTTAGAAAAGAGCACATTTTAGTTGATGCAGAGGATGACGTCAAAGATGAAATTATGAGGCCCTCACCTTCTCTGCTGACTATGTCAAGCTCTCCACATGGTTGCTCAGAAGAGTGCTTAAATCATTCAGCCAACCCTAATGGAGTAATGCGAACAAACATAACCTATGGCTATTACCCCTCAGAAGATGATGTAGATTTGTATACAGACCAAGACACTAGAATGCTCAGCAAGAGGCAGGATTTTGCCAAACCTGACGTGTGGCTATTTAAAAACGAAATAAATCCAGTATATCACAAGCGTTCGCATTTAGCCAAAGAGACTGCTTACATGAAGTGCCAAAATTGTGGAGGATTGTCTGGGGGCCCCGTTTGCCAAAAGTGTGACAGTGTGCTAATCTTTAGACCGGATTCCTCCGCATTGAAGCAAAGTAGCCTGTCCATCAAAACAACTGGCCAAAATGACAGTTACTCCACTGGCCCTGTTCTACGCGAGAAATCCTTGTACAGTACAACATCCCAAGAGAGGGCGTCCCAGCAAAATCCAAAAATGAAAGCGTCTAGCTCTCCGCGTTGCGGCTTTTGTAACAGGTCTGGAGCCTCCAACACTTGCACAGTCTGTTCCAAAGTCTCATGTGATGACTGCATCATTGCTTACTGTCGTGAATACTGCTGCCGAAAGAGCGATTTTCATAAGTTTACACCGAACAACCAGTTAAACTATAAATCATCCCAGCTGCCCCACCTTGTTTTAAGATAGACTTGATACTTCTTGATGACAAAGGGCTAACAGAACTTTTACATTTTTCACCCTCCCACCTAGAACAGAAATATGTAGGACTGTTCATCAGGGTGAAAATGGTCAGTGTTTTGGTGATGTCAGAAATACTGTGGATTATTTTATTACTCGCTGCTACAATTTGGTGCAATAAAATCCTTGTGGTCTTGCTGTTAAAACTTAAAAAGTGCAGTTCCAGGAGGGGAAAAAAAAATATTGTATGGTTAAACTTTGTTAGTTTTGTTTTTCCTTAAGTTTCCCCTTCCCAAAAAAAAGAGAAATCTCCAAGTTAATCTAAGAAATTTATAATTGAAAAGGATAGCTTCTTGATATGCTTGACTTTTTACAAAAGTTTCCTACGTTATGGATTATCAGTTAATTAATGGCGAGTTAACTTGCCTGGTGGTCAGGCTTTGTTAGATTTTGCTTCCAGTTATCCTGCAAGTTCAGTAATTAAGAACTGAATGATGGTTTGAATGATGATTTAATACAGAGTCAAGTTGAAACTTTTATCCTTTCATGTGTAAGAAGTTGCCACTTATCATCAATAAGAATTGGAACTGGTCCTTCTTGAGGTTTCTGAATACTGTTGCATTTATAGAGATCTGCTTTTTAGGTTGGATGTATGAACAATCTTTTTTTTTTTTTTTTTTTTCCTTGTTGCAGAGAGCATTCAAGAGCAGGGATGGAGAACCTATGACACGCATGCCAGAGAGGGCACACAGTGCCGTCTCCACAGCTGCCTTCCACAGACCAGACCTGACAGTTTTCAGGCCGGATCCATGGCCTACACTGAAGGAGTGAGTGCTCCCCGACGCCGGCACACTCCTCCCCTAATTCAGGCATGGCGACGTCACTCGTTAGTGCCGGCACTTAAGTGGACGGCGCTGGTGAGTGCCGAAAAGGTTCGCCACCACTGTTCTAGAAGCTAGATGACAAAAGCAATTAAGAGATGTCCTAAGCCAGAAAAATTCATATGTTTTAAAAATAACACTCCGTTTAGTCAGGTCTTCTTTGCCTTTTGTGGTTTTTAGGGTTAGTAGGAGTTAACTGGCTAATTATAATGCTGGAGAGGAGTGGGTAAATTTTATATAGACACGTGCTCTGCTGTGTATAACCTGTAGTACGTTACATTTTTAGGTGGCCCCCTTTAAAGGCAATCTGTTATCCCATTAGGATAGCAGACCATTCAAGGGGCCACCATTGACAGCCTTGGAGTCCTCTCAAACCCACCTCTTTAGCTGGTTTAACCACTTGGTCCCAATCGTATGTTTATTCAAATTAAGCCATATAGTTTGTTGAGTGAGAGATTTTTTTTATAAGATTCCAAACCATTATAGAGTTTAAAATATTTAACATCAGTTGTACTGTGTTCTGCAGGCTCCTTGATTTCTGAACTTGAAAGCTGAACATCTTTGTGTTTTAACAAGATGTAGTGATCTTGATTGTTGCAACTGAATACTAAATTAAACCCACTTCTAATTTTGCTGATTGATGTGACCCCTAGCTGCCCTGTTGCTGTTGAACTACAATTACTTGGAGTCGATTGTATAGTAATGATGCAGGTTACAGTGTTGCAGCAGTTTTTGGAGGTCCACGGGCTGCCTATCCCTGCACTTTGTCCAGAGTACACACTGAGGGCAGTCAAAAGTACTTGGACTGGTGAATATAAAGAGCGTGTAATCTTTAATATTTTCAGTACTATATCGAAGCATCTGCTTTTATAAATATCTGAAAATCTTTTGTATAGAAGGGTCAGTGTTTATCCGCAGCACTACTTAAAATAGAGGGAAAGATTTCTTCCATTTTATATATAGAAGCCAATCCTTAAAGCGAAACCTGTGAGATGATTTAGAGTGCATGTGCCAAGTGTACCAATCCGCTTTTTCCTAAAAAGTCTTCATGCAAATATTCTGCGGAATGTAGGTTTGCACAGTGTTTACTTTTTAAAGGGACGCTTGCAAAATACACACATTACCCACCCGTGGGTATAAAATATGTAAAGTGGAAGCAGGAAGTACAGCAGAAGGGAGAGCTAGCTATTGCTGAAAAGCCTGTTTGCTCACATAACAAATTACATCCAGACTTCTTTCCTGTTCATGGTGAGAGATGACTCAAGATTCCAATTCCAAATAGCAAAAGAAACTCTTCCATTTTCGTTAAAAACAAATTCTTGTGCAGATATGGCAAACATAGCAGAAAATGGAAGTTGTGTTTTGGCCTGTAAGTGTTAGTGTCCCCGCTAGTGCCAGCATTAAATTCTTCTCTCCTCTTTTATATTGAGTATTGCTCCATAGCTGACTTTCCGTGAATGTGTATTCTGAATACGGCAGGATCTTACTAATGTGAGAATAGAGTGCTATTTACAAATCCCTATGATGAATGCCTGTATATTGAGCATAACTAATCAATGCTTGTTCCCTCCCCAATCCCTCCTGCTTTTAGTGCAACCTTTTACATCCTATGTGCCAGTTAATCTAAATATACTATAGTGTGCCATAAATGTATTGAACTACAGCGATTCTTAGAGACAGATTAAAATCCTTCTGTGCTCAAATGACGAGATAAAGTCCTTTCTGCAGATCTCCTATTTTTGCCTGGACTCCTGCTTTTCAATTTAAAGACCTCACTCAATCCTCGAGCTGATTATAAATAATATCGCTAAAGTCAATCAATCCTTGCCTTTTATCTAAAGCTTGTATACAGCCTTCAATGTGAATCTCCAAGAAGCAATAGAAATACACAGTCGCACACACACATATAAAAAAAAAAATGAGTATTGCAATACTTGATGATACACTTTTTTATTGGACTAACAGTCGTTTTAAATAATGAGCTTTCGAGAGCTCCGTCCCTCCCTTTATCAAGTCACAAGCAATACATGATCACTCTCTTAACACACACACACACACACACACATATATATATACATATATGTAATACACAAAAGAAAAATAGAATGAAATTGCTTGCTCATGATTTCTGTTTCCTCAATGTGAAACATGGCTGGCAGCAATATCTGTATGGTAAAATGTCTTTAATAATCAAAATGTCCCTTTCCCTTGTAATACATTTGCAGGATACAAATATTGTAAACTGCAAAAGCCTAAGTTTATAATGACACAAAAGCCAGATTAAAGTACCACTCTGGGTATCGTCGACTAGCAAGTGGTGCTGACAGCAAGCTCGGCAGTATTTGTCCTTTCCTGCTAAAGAAACTCACAATTATTGCACTTTTAAAGATATCCAGTCTTACTCTGTTTTAAGCATCCAATTGAATTGGCAGCTCTTCTGTATGTAGGTAACTTGTATATAATTATAGTACAGAATTACACAGAGACAAAACTGATTTGAAATATATGTACAGTGACTGTTGGTGTTCATTTAATATTTTTTTTTTCTTGAGGTGTGTTGCCTGTTTTGCCGGTCCACTATTTACATTTTACTGTTTGCAAGTTTATCTTGGTAAATACAGCACTACAGTAATAGATAAAATATATATATATAATTCCTGATGCCACGTATCTTGTAAAGTGTTCCTTGGAGGGCTCTGCTTCACAAAAGGAGTTCAGTGTATATAGCCATCTATGAACCAATAGTAGTGCGAAACTATGTTGACATGAGAGTGTGATACTCCTGCTATCTTTTGTGTATATTTTGATGTAAGAGATTGCTGTGATAAAAACAGTACAAAATGAAAAACGAAAAATATAAACTAATTTAAAGTCTTTATGTCTTCTGCCTTTGCTTTTTATCTTCAGGCATGTGCTTTTTAAAAAAAAAAAAACGGTAACTGGCAAAAACTGAACATGCCTTAAATCAATGGTTCTCAACCTTTTGGGGTCGCGACCCCTTTGGGAGTTGAATGACTCTCTCACGGGGGGGTCGCAGAACACGCTGCTCCACTATGTAAGTCCGGTAGTGAGCACTGGTCCCTTTTATACAGGGGAGCCTGTGTGGTGAAGTCGCGGCCAAACGTCACCATGTGATGTGCGTACGTGACGACTTCTCACACGAATTTCACCACGCGCACACCGGCATGATGACGTCATTGCAGGGGTCACGGATCCAGGTAAGTTGAGAACTGCTTTAAATGCAATTATAGTCATTGTGTAATCAATCTGTGCTTCCAAAAAGTTTGGGTGAGGTCTGTTTTAACAACATGACTGCTACCAATAAAGAAAAGAACAGACAAAAAGCAATACATTCATCATTTTGACTTCAAAGAGAACATTTTTACAAGTTGTATACCATGTACCAGTCAGATGGATGTTAGATTTACTTCTTATGATCTTTTCTGACTTAGTTTGTAATATACAGTAGCACTGGGATTTGTGTGAAACCTAATGCAACCTTATTAACAGCTAGCTCTGACATCATAACTAGCCATTTATAATTTAAAACTAACATCATCCCACTTTCCTGTTTAAAAAGATAACTTTAAAACATGTTAATGGTTCATGTCAATTCTAACTGCCCCTACATCCCTCCAACTGCCACTTTAACTCCAACATTGAGCGTAATACTTCACTGGGGTATGGGATTTGCAGTCAAGCTTATTCTGTAACTTTGCCATACGTGACAGTAAATTCCTGAGAGACGGTGACAAATATAGGCTTCTGTCTAAAACAGATTATATTTTAGTGACTACCGTATGTTGCATCATGGGAAATGCAGGCAATTAAACCCATGCAATTTCTGAAATATGGCAACACTTAATTTTATGTGAAACAAATGCGCGCCAAATGGTTCTTAGTTCTACACTAATATCCCTGTTCTGTAATTTATAAGGTTATTAAAAGTCACTTGGTAATTGCACACCCTGTATTACTTGGCCTGCTGTCCTTGTGCATTTATATGGTCGTGGAACTTCTTGGTGTCTAGTATTATCCTTATAAATTACAAACAGGGATACTTTGTCCTCTTTATAACACTATTGAGATGCTGTAACTAAGCAGGTCTGTTAATTTACTCACATAGCCACTAGATGGCGAACAAACCATGGCTTCTCTTGACACCTGTTGCAATTCACAACAGCAACAAGTGTGGGATTTTTGTTATTCTTTGTAAAATGGTCATGCCACAAACTTTATTTCAAAACCAAATGGAATAGAAGTGCAATGAACCGGTCTTGCACAGGTCACACGTGTACTTATGTTATACCTTACTTGTAGGCACAATAGACATGAACTACATCTCCCAGGCTCCCACATTTAACAGCTTGTTTACTACAAGCCAGAGAGCCGTCTTCTAAGCATATTATGTACAGTAATTATCTTCTAAATGTAAATGAAAAAGCGATGAATTGGATTAGCTGCCGTACCACAAGCTATACCTGCTGTAGAGTCCAAAAGAACCAGATACTTTTTGGACTAGAGTTTTGCTTGTTTGGGAGAGAAAATGTAGCCAATAAAGTTGCAGTCATCCATTTTTCTGCATGAATGACAATGACTGTATTTTTGCTGGTTTACAGTAAGCACCGATGCGCAAAATAAACCATAGTGCATTGTGGGGAGAATAAAGAAAAGCTGAGATTTGGTTCTGGAGAGGCCAGAAGACCTGCCGAGGAGCAAAATGATAATGACTTCTGACAGATTGTGGGAACAGTTCCTGGGTTTTATCATTAGTGCAGTGATTAACGAAGAAGCCAGGCAGAAAATGGTGTGTTCAAATGCCTTGTCAATGGTCTTCTTTTGACTTCTCACCAATCAAAATCTTTAAGCGTAAGACCCCTTTAATGCAGCTGAAAATAAGAAGTGCCCGAGTGCATACTTAAAACTGCCAAATCTGAATTAAAAAGGGCAATTTACTTATCTGCCGATTGCCGCCATATTTAATCTGCCACATTTACAGTCCAGTGCCTATGTTATTGATTAACCATTAGATAATATACAGGTATATTTGGGCCGGGACTCTAACAGCCTCACAAATGTAGTAAATGTTTACTGTTCTTTTAACATTTCGGTTGGCTAAATAGACTCAAGTGCTTTTTAAGATGCCCTTTTTCCATTAGATGTCAGTGGTGCAATCACCCTTTGGTCACTATCAGAGGAACTTCTCATTGGGAGCAATCGTTGACAGAGGACTTGTTACACATAGCAACCAATCAGAAGCTGGCTTTCATAATTCTAGTTCCTCTATAACAGTGAATGCAAATAGCTGATTGGTTAATAGAGCTCTGGAATGGTTGTCCCATTGATAAATTCCCCTGTGCATATGTCTCTTTACTGTGCTCTTTCATATTTTACAAATATACCATGAATCTTAATTCCCCAAAAAGATCAACATATAAAAACAAAAGTCCTGATGCTGGTCCCTCAGTACTGAAATGTGCAGATGAAGTCAGAGAAATACAGTATGATTATTGTTAAAGTTATGTGTTTGTATCTGCCTCTGCTGGAACCAAATTTACTTATGTGGTGTAAGGGGTGTAACCACAACAGAAATAAGAATTATGACTTTCATAATAGATATTATTAAATAGTCTTATTGATACAGATTTCTCCCCCTCCCCAAGGAACCTTATCATACAAATTACAAGAAAAGGTCACCTATAGTTCTAAATGCTGTTTGCCAATGTATAAAGTGATTGCAGATGTGACTTATCTCTATAAAACAAACTAAACTATGATGGATTGATGATGAGCAGGGATTCTAATAAGCTCTGAAACAATTTGAAATACAGCATTGGCACGTTTTAAATGTAAAAATGAGCATGCATGTGATTTTTGATTGCTTTGACTTTACTGATAAAAGCTGTCCTTGATCATAATCATAGTTAACCGCGGGTGCTGATTGACACGCACTCATAATGATATAACCACACGCGTGTGCAGGCATCCGTTAAAACTGGTGATTAACATTGACTAAGATGGATTGAGAGTTTGGGAAAATTTAAATGCTAACATGGCTGAGTGCCTGTCTCATCAGATGAAATCAGTGATTCCTAGGATAAAACAATGACTCTTTTGACAGCTGTGTTATAATCTGCAGAGTATTATTTGGCTGTTGAGGGGGTTGCGAGCGTTGGCTTGAAGGCCAAGGTTGGACATGTCTGACCTTGATCTTCACTTCTAATATTAGGTCATAAACCAGGCTAATTGGACATACTGAAAATCAATATTTAGTAAAGGTAAAGAGAAATGGTCATTATGTTACTCACCCTATTTATTCACACAGCCTTAAAGTGGACCTGTCACCTTGCAATTGTTATAGTTAAGTAAAGTACATCGATCAATGTAAATAATAAAGTCAATTCTCAAAAAAAAACGTAAGATTATAAAGTAAGGTTGCATTGATTTCCAGATCTGGAAGCTGCCATTTTGGTTATTACCTGCCACTCAAAATCTGTTTCCATACCCCCAGATACTCTGGTTCGTCTCTCTCCCTCTGCCAGATCTTGCCCATGTGCACTAGATCGGGGACACGCGTTGATAGAAGCATGAAATTCTAGACTTAGCGCTGCAGAAATACCTGCTGATATTGCTGCAGCTCTAAAATTCCCTACACTGGGGGTCCATAGAACCCTACACCTCCCACACTACCCCAACCTCAACCCCCACCCAGCGCAATGTAATGTAAGCAGTTATGATATAAATGTAAGCAGTTATGATATAAAATCCAATTATTTCCATAATGTTACTGTTAAACTAGCGCTATGGAAATAATTAGTATAAACTTAATAAACCCCAGCTAGCAGGGGTCCCTAGGACCCCCTCAGCTTTCCACAACATCACCCCCTACTTAGCGCTAGGGAATTGCTAAGCGCAGGAGCTGCTTTCCTCCCCCCTGCCCCTTTTTGGTAGGGGTGCATGTAGTATTAAAAAGAAGTGATCTCTGGCACCCCTATCCCCCCACCCTCCCCCAGTGCTAGGAAGGGTGGGGGATCTGTACCACTAGGTAATTGTTGAGATGCAATTAATCAATCAGCAATATGCATAGGGTATTTAAAGAGACAAAATTCCTGCAGGTTCTACTCCTTGGCTATAAACAGGGTCTCAGGGAACCCTATAAATAGCTGAGGAGCATGGGAAGATCCTCAGTGCCGGCGAGGAGAAGACAGACCTGCGTGGGTTTTATTGTTTTGTACGATGGGCACCAGCGGCAGCTGTGCATCAAGAAAAGAAGACTCCCTTGGATTAAGCCGGACCAAGACCGCAGGTTTAGATGAGGAAAGAGGGTGTTGAAGACAACTTTGGCCCATCCAGAGCTTCTTCATGGGCCAGAAGAGAAGTCTTCAGGAGCGGCAAGTAGATTTCTCATTACTTAGCTCTTTTCTTGATGATTTTTGTTATTAAATGTTTATTATTTTTTTCTTTTAGTGATTGCTTTTTTTTTGTAACTGATTTTATTTTCTATAATGTTTTACATTGTTGAATTGGTTTTTTTTTGCGCAGATTATTTGTTTTTTTGTGTGTGTGTAGATTTAGTTTGTTTTTGTGAGGGACCCCTGCCTCGCCTTGGCGACAGGGTGTGGGGGTATGGGGGTCAGTCCCCAATTGGTTACCGGGGTAGGGGGAAAGGGAATGTCCAGCAGGACCACATCAGATGGTTAAGTTCAGTGAACTTCAGGAAGGGGCGATGTATTCAGCCCAGGATCGCGAAATGAATGCTGATCTAGCAGCAGTACATTTTTGGGGCTATTAATAAAAGAATTCGACTGTCGAAGTGAATTCTCATCATCTCACATTGCTGCACTCTGATTCTCTGCTCTTTATTCGCTAAACAGAAGATACCCATAGTGAATTCACGACCATATCAGTATTCCCATAGTGAAGTCCTGACCATGGCAGTAGCTGTCTATTGTGTAGTGTGCGACTGTCGTTAGCTGGCGAATTCGCCACATTGCAGAGTTTGCTGAATACCCAAATATGAGGAAGTGGCGAATTCACACCTTTTATGCGACAATTCAAACTGTGATAAATAACCCCCTTAGTGCACTGCTTAAATAGTGCTGCTGATTGTGTTAGCGCAATATATTCATATTCTCACATAATTATAATTAAATATTAAAGGAACAAATGTGACCGTTGCTTAAATTATTTTTCGAATCTCAGCCATAAAGTGAGGTAGGGATGGTGTGATTTGGTTAGGAAGGAAATGCTGACAGTTTTTTGAACCCCAATGTAGATGGTTGATTGAGATGTTCACCTGCAAAACCACTGCCTTTAAACCAAAAGTTCTTGTTTATTAATTTAACTTTATCAATGGATTAATTTTATGAAGTTCTGAAGATCTGAAATCTAACAATAATAATAAAATAATGATCTATATTCTTTACAATAATTGAATCTTAATAAAACAGCTGCTGTCTGTGTCAGCCAGCGCACTGTGAAGTTAAGCATTGCTGGGTAATTACAGCACAATTCATGCTTTGACTTTAACGATTCATCTCGATATAAGGCAAGGTTTTTTAATACGTCTTTTATATTTTATACCTTTTAGTTCTCCTTTAACTGTCATTACCCCTAAAAATAAAGATGGTTCACCCAAAGTCCATTTATTTCTGAAAAGAAGGAACTGTTTTGAGAGGGACAGTGTTAAACCAGCACTGACCAGGTTTAAAAGGATAGAGGCAGGGTTGTTACAGTACGTTGTGCTGAGCCCCGGTGCTCTGAATCAAATAATGGCCCTGATTTGAGGTTCCTAAACATGCAGGGCCCCCAGGCCTAAGTCATCCTCTAGGACGCAAGCATCGTTAGCAACACCAATGGTTACGGGGCCTTGTTGAAATAAATTCATCCAATCCCCAAGCGAGATGCAGAGCCAGCCAAACAAAACGTTCCTTGTTGCTTCTTCCTATTAGGATGTGGAGTTGAGCTCTGGATTAATAACCATTAGTAGGTGACTCGCATAATCCCAATAACCTGCAGTTTGAGAGTTGGGGGCCTGTACAGATCTCAAGCCTTTCATTTTCCTGCGTGTGCTTATTTCACGCTAGATTTGCATTTTCCTTTCAAGTATCTCAAGCTTTCAATAAAGCAACTATTTTAATTTCCTTAGAAATGTTCCCCGGGGCGTATTAATTCATTGATTTCATTCTTCGTGAAATGGAAAATGATTTCTAAAAATCCCACACATCATTTATGCACTCTCTGAAATTCATCGTCGAATAAAGAGTCTGCACACAAAAGCAGTTTAGTTGCCATCCTGTTTAGAAGGATCACTAAACCTGAATGACTTTTGTAGCGGTAGCGCCCACAATTCCTAGAGGGTATCCTATTAGCAGAGCCTATTACACTTCACAAATCCACCCTAATCCTTCTTTCAGGCACAGTCGAGGTGCTTCTCACACATTAGAATATTTGACTGGAAGCGCACGCACAATTATATCTTAATGGAAAAGCCGCAGGATTTTTTAGATGAACACTTAAATAAAGGGAACCTCTTTGTAACAAAAGCTGCAATCATCAAGATTTTTATGTTTTATCACATCTGAATGTACTAAGCAGCCATTGCTAAGATCCAGAGTCTTCTAATTAGACTGTAGTTGATTTTTTACTTCAAAACAAGCACTTAGCTTGGGTTAAACCATTGGAGAGACTTATATGTGGTCGTCGGATGCTTGCTTGGTTCCTATATTGTGACCAGCCCAAATGATCTTCCCATGAGCCATAAAATCTGTAGATAATTTTTGAATGACCGCGTGTGACCAAATTGTATATGGTTGTAGATTTCTCATGATCATTTGCCTTCCACTATGATCAAGTGACTTTACTCTTTAAACCTAATTTTAATCTCCTTTAAACACTTAATGTGTGAATATATACTATTATTCTATGTACATTTACACAATTACGTCAGGTTCACACTGGCGTATTAACGCTAGCCACAATACGGCCAGATAGGAGTAGCCACAAACACCGAGGGACAGTTCACACTGCGTCGGGTAAGTACAATAGAAAATGTGTTCTGAAGATACATTGGCCTGAATTCGCCGGAGTATTTTCAGGACAGGCTTTTTCTAAAAGCGCAGAAATACGCCAATGTGAACTTGACCTTAAGAGCGGAATTTATTAGACTTGGAAAAGCTTGTTTTCGCTCTTCCAAGTCTAAAGGAGAGCTAAAGCAAAAAATAAGGGGTTAAAATACTTACCTTTATATAGTGCTGATTCATTACAGTCACAGCATGAACTACGCTGTCATTAGCCGGCACATGATGCTTCCTTCACAGCACTGACTGACTGAGCAGCCAGCGCCACAGCTCCTCCCAACTTGCTTCCCTGTTTGTTACAAATGCCTTGAACAACATCATGTTCATTGCAGGGGCCAATGGCAATGCTCCCCACAATGATGATGTATGAGGCCAGTGAAGGAAGTTGGGAGGAGCTGCGGCTCTGGCTTCTCAGTCAGCGCTGTGAAGGAAGCATCATGTGCCGGCTAATTACAGCACAGCTCATGCTGTGACTGTAATGAATCGGCACTACAGTATATACCTGTAAGGTAAGTATTTTAACCCTGCTTTTTTATTCTTTTGCTTTAGATATCCTTTAATAATTGGGCGAACACCCGGAAGTTTCTCGTGGTAAGTATCACAAGATTTGTTTCGATCAATACTCACCAAGAGAAACTTCCTGGTGTTCGACCAATTAAACTCAGAAAAGACGAAAAAGGTTTTTCAGAGTTTAATAAATTTCGCCATAATTAGGCTTATTCATCAAGGTCAGTACTTATCTGATGAAGTGAATTATCATTACTTTGGGGGAGATTACTGACCAAAATGTAAATTGTTGTGTAATGCTGTGAATTCACCAGCTATCGACAGTCGCACACTACCCAGTAGATGGCTACTGGTGCGATCATAACTTTACTAAGAGAATATTGTCACAGTCGTGGATTTGCTATGGGAATCTGCTGTTTATTGAATAAGGAGTAGGGAATCAGTCAAATTCTCACTTAGTCAATAACCCCCTGGGTCACTACTCCCTATTCATTAAACCAAGGATTCCCATAGTGAAGAAGCAATGGTGTGAGTAGCATTCTCTTGTGTAGTACGACATAGTCGGAAATTAGCAGCCCTGACATCACCCCCAAAATTGCCACTTTAATCCGGCATAGTAAAACTGCCAAATGTTGATAAAGTAAACCTTGTCGTATTCCCTGTTGTACTTGATTCCAACTCTTGATGAATAGAGAAAGAGATGGGAAGATGGGGAAGAGGCGAATTAATGTGAATAAGCCCCTTAGTGCAAAAATGCTCAACCAGCATCTCAACAAATGTTGTTAAACTACTAAGTCTTAGCGTGACTAAAAGAACCTTTGAAACATTTGAGTTACCAATTCTATCTCCTTGCGCCAGTTTATTTATACTTGTCATCTGCTGATTTTGTGCTGATGTAGTTTATTCTCAACCCACGCGTTTTGCTTTAGTTTGGGAGAAAGACATTACCGCCACGGCGTGGACCTATAAAGTAACGGATCTTACCTGTTACACCTGGGCTTCCTTTATTAATTCCCGCATTCCCACTGAGTCCCCCCTGGCAAAATCAATATCCATTTGTGTTATGTCTAGATTGTTACAGCCCGTCATTGCATTATCTGTTTGTGTTATGGCTAGATTGTTACAGTCCGTCATTGCATTATCTGTTTGTGTTATGGCTAGATTGTTACAGTCCGTCATTGTATTATCTGTTTGTGTTATGGCTAGATTGTTACAGTCCGTCATTGTATTATCTGTTTGTTTTTTTTCTAATTTCCTGGATCCACTTTTCTGCATGTCAATGACGCTGTCCATAAAGATGTAAGTATTTATTATGTATTCCCTGTAGACTTTCACGGATGGATAATCTATATTGTATACTGACTTTCAGTTGTTCTTTTTGTAATTGACTTGCATGTTACATACTCCAACACTAAAAGGAACATTTTACTGAACAATTCCCAAAGTAAAAAAATAATAGAATTATATATGGATTTAACTAACGGAGTGAAACATTCAGAGAGACAGAAAATACTTAATTTAAATGACTGAAACGCAGGCGTCCCCTAGTCCCCAGGAAATGGGAATTTAAAATAAATCAAGCCTTGTTTTTATACTACATTACACAGCGCCTTACAGAGATTCATCATCCACTTCACTCCCTGCCCCATGGAGCTTACAATCTAGTTTCCCTATTCACTCACGCAGGTGCCGGGAGAAGATACAAACTCCATGCAGATGAAGTCCAGGGTGGAACTGAACCCAAGACCCAGCGCTGCATGGCATTAGTGCTAACCACTGAGCCACCGCGCTGCCCATGTGGATAAAATAAAGTATTAATTGAGCTGCTCACCTGTAAACAGAATTGACAGATCTACATTTTTTTCTAAACAAATTGGCCTGAAATGAGTAAGGGGGCTTATTCATCAAAGTGAGAATTTGACTGTCGTAGTGAATTCTCATCACTTCGCTCAGATTCTGATTCTCTACTCTTTATTCCCTAAACAGAGGATTCCAATAGCGAATTCACAAACGCGTCAGTAGCCATCTCTTGTGTAGTGCAGCGTAGACAGTAGCAGCCCTGTTAAATTGACCTTCCATTACAGAGCGATATTGATTGGAAAACTTTTTTTCCACTGGGTAAGTGACAGGACCAACTCCATAGGAACCTGAAGTACGAGATTTCCCTTCGACAGTCAAATTCTCGCTTTAGTCAATAAGCCCCAGTTACTGTGTTTACTTGTCACTTTACTTGTTACTTGTCACTCTGATGCACTTGATAATTCAAAGCATTCCGTGTTTTCTTTTGGTGAGAGAGTGTGTGTATTTCTTTGTATTATTGATTTTACAGCATGTACATTAATTTATCACTTTTTTAAAATATGTGTTTCATTGCCCTTTATATAACATTGCTGGAATGTTCTACCAAATCAACCATCCGCTTTATTCATTTCCTTAATGCAGATCTCGTAGCAGCCGTAAAGTGCTCTATGTGAGACGAGTGGCGCAATGTAAAATAGTGTTTACCCATAGATCATTGCACTGTATAATATTATAGGCACGTGGGTTAAACGCACTTATAGCTGCAATGATTACTGACACCACTTAATGAAACTTGACCTTGAATTTTCAGCTGATATTTCTTTCTTTTTTTTTTTCAGTTTGCCAAATTTTAATGAAAGGGATTTGCAATGTTAAAAGTCGTCTTTTTCGTGATTTTAATGAAAGTAAATGTAACAGTTAAGGACATATGTTACTGCTGAGTTTATCATTTGTAATACAGTTTGCATTACATTAAAGGAGCAGTAACACCAACATTCCCTTATAAATAAGGTAATTATTTATTACAAACAAACCCATGGACTCATGGGAATAACCACCAGCACCCAAGCCCAGGCCGAGCAGTTGGCACGGTAGGCAGCAGCCTAGGGCTCTGCTGGAAAAGGGATGCTATCTTTGTGTTTTCCCCATCCTTTTTCCTGACCCTGCTTACCTCTTCCCTGGCACGGCTCTGTCTATTACAGCTCATAGAGCTACAGCGATCCTCCCCCCAGCGCTGCCTTTAACTTCCTGTGCAGATCAGCTCACAAACCTAAAATTATCCTTTGCAGTCTAGTTACTATTGATATCGCCTTAACTTTTGTGAACAGCTCTATTATCTGATAATTAATTGATTAATTGATAAGCCCCTGACATTCCCAAATTGTTGGGGGTAGATTTTTGCAAAGTTTTCAAGGTAAGCATCATGCTTAATTCTTTATAGGTTTCATATTATTATTATATGTATGACTTTTTTTTTTATTTCTGTTCAGCATTATACCAATCTGTATCCTCTGTGACATCTTCCCATCGTTTCATATGAACGAGAGGTGGCTGCTGATAAACGTTTGTAGTATTTAGATATAGCCTTTAATATTGATGAACCTTCTTTCTCAATTACATTCATTTCATAAAAACCTTTTCTTAACTTTAGAATTGAATAATTGTCTTTATCTTTTTTTTTTGAATATTTGTAAAAATTGTCTCTGGTGTGAGGACTTCCCATCTAGTACCAGGTAAGTTTTAGAATATGTTATTTTGGTTTTTTTTGGGTTTTTTTTTGGGTTTAGTTCTCCTTTAATCTAATTTATAACATGAATCTGCCACAAAGGTATTCAACAACTGTTGTACATGTGGTTACGCTTTTTTAGGATTTGTGATAAACAGCAGTATGTCTTCTGCATACAGGCCTATTTTATGTTCTGATTGGTCCAATTTAACGCCTTCCATGTTTGATTGCTGCCTGATTGCTTGTGCTGAGGTTTCCACTACATTAAATTAATATAAGTGGAGTAAGTGGGTAACCCGTTCTCATTGGCCAACTGAAATGTTTCTGACTTGATCCTAACTCTAGCTGTAGGTTGGCTATATAATACCATTGATCGCCATTTGAAAACCTGTATTTATGCCAAATTGATCAAGTGTACAGTATGTTACAAAAACCCTTAATGAACTCGATCAAAAGCCTTTCCCGCGTCTAATGATAGAAAGTAACATAGCCTCCCTATTTGCATAAATTTGCATATGCAAAGTGAACTAAATCTATTGCTTTGCTTGTAACGTTGGTAGTCTGTCTACCTTAAGGAACTTGTATGTTTGGCCGCTCCTCTATAGTGCTGTAATAAAGACTAGGCCAGGTTCAAGGCCAAGGGGTGCTCAGGACAAACGCCCAAACCAACTGCAACATGTAGATAGTATCCGGCACTCCCAAATTTTAAAACGTTATATTTATTGAAATAGCTTAAAAACAGGATCCATAAGTGGATAAAAACAATACCGGTAGCGCCTCCTGACGCGTTTCGCGCTACGGCGCTTAATCGTAGGAACCGCTACCGTGTACAAATGGCTCTTAAATACAAAAAATTCTTACCTGATTTGCCCAGGATGTGTGTAATCTAGCCCGCAACCTGTATTGGTAATCTGTCGTCCATCCGCTTCCTGTTCCTGTTTGCATGGAGCAGATCGTGTGGCCACGCTCACTGAGCCTATTCCCTTGCTCCGATTGCTCAAAATAGTCACATGGACTGGGTCACATGCGCCAATAAGAGTGGTGAAATCAACAAGGGTATTAAAGATGTTAAAATGCAATGAGGGTGCAAACCCCAAACCTTTGTTTAGAAAATGTAACATTGGCATTTTAATTAAGGCTGTCATTATTAAATGCTTTATAGGTTA
>WMED01001510.1:4506-27321 GCA_019650415.1 Pipa parva
CCCCCCCCCCCCCCTCCACACACACACACTTTTATTTCTTTATTCTGATCATTTATTTTGATACTTGAGAGCCTTTAAAGTTTTTAGTTTCTGCTTTTATCCACTTTATAACTCCACTTCACCCCTTCTGTACCAGCTGGTAGATTTACCTCATTTCGGCTGTCTTAGTACAATGAATTAATTACCCTGGCCTGTGTCAGAGGTTGGAAGTTATAAAGGTAGACCTAGCTGAGGGGAACACAGAGCTGGGGTGTGCGGAGTGTTAAGCAATGTGTTGCAGTTCCCTAAGTGACGCTTCTTAAGTGACTTGAGAGTTTAACAAGAGAGTTCTACGTAGGATAGCAACAAACTTAGCAAGACCCTGCTTGATGCAACGTAATCCTTGTTTGTTTATACTGTATGTTATCTTTATTTTCAACTCCAACTTAGTATTAAAACATTATGTATTTATTCCCTACCTGTTTGTTATATTTGTGTATTGAATGCTCAGTGCACCCTAAGCTTTTCCATTCATTCATCCCCCACCTGATCTACCTTATTCTGTACACACTTCTCCATCACTGCTCCTGTCTACCCATGCTATCCACTATACACTCTTCTCTTTCCTGCAGAATAGTTCACCTCCCTCTTCCAGACACTCAAGACAATCCCAATTTAAAACTTCTTTCCATATACTTCCCCTCATCCTGATTCTTATTGCATGCCCATTTGTATTCACCCATAGCCATGGCAATTTCACATTTTGGCTTCTGGGGTAAAACGTAAAAATGCATCCAGATTCCCCCCACCACCCCATGCTACAACCAAGAGAAAGGCAAATGTTTGCTTAGGCTGATGCTACTGTCAAACTACCTTGAGCAGCTTACAATTTCCTCTCATTGTTACCAGCAAACCAATTGGTTTGGGCTACACGACAGGTGAGCTCATGGTTACAATAATTGTGAATAGTGAGGGTCTCTAGGTGGTTTGCTGCTATGGAAACCACACAGAAGCAGACTACGTAGTCTAGAATTCCCACAGAACACACAAAGTATATTTTGAATAATGCACCAATGCAAAGCAACAATAGCACAGGACTTGATATAAAAGGCTGTTAGGAAATTGCAGTGTATTGCATCTAAATGGCAGTTTGCAGAGTTAACTCATTCCAAGCTGTGGGGTAGCTGCAAGATTTGCAGTAAAGTCAGAACAATGGCAAACAATAGAAGTATAAATGTCTGGCACTGATCACTGGCTCTGCCAGGAACAAAGAAATAATTAATACTTTAAATCCAGTGTCAGGACAAGGCAACTTGGAATCCAAGGTGAAGATGCCAAAAGGCGTCCATCTCCCCCACACATACACAAGCGCATCCAACACCACCCTCCTCTATGCGCGCACTTCATGCCTCAGCTGCAGTTGTATTAGTTTTACTGTCATATATTGATTGTTTGTATACAGCAGCTTTCCTACTAGAACCAGCAGGAAGTACAGCACCCACCAAGGAACTTACAGAATATGTCTTTGTGCAGAGGTAGGGTAGCCAGCTGAAATGCCATGCAGAACTACTTTTTGCCTAGATTCTATATGTATTCTGCATGTATGCTGCCCACACTACTTCTGTCTAGCCAACCGTTGTGTACACCATGGTGCAAGTGTATGGTATTAGTTCATGGAGCGGCTCATTATCATGATGGTGGGGGAGGAGGCCTTCTTTCCGGACAGCTGTAATGAAGAAACAGGTGCATCAAGAACTGCTGCCTAAAGTAATTTTAGTAGGAGTTGCCAATTGGTACCCGATGGTCAGACATTTCTATTTGCTATTTTCCCATTTGCTAGGAGAAACCCCCAATTGCTTATGGTAGCACTTAAGGCTTCCAGCTATGCTGCCTGTCTCTAATCCTAGCTCTGTTTAAATCCAGGGTAATGTCACTTTAAAGTCTAACAGAAATTTTTCCTGTTTACTAATTTTTGAACTTGCAATGCTTTTATAAATATTTAATACTATACTGTAATTCACAACACATTCAACTGCATTATAAATCATTTAAATTTCAGGATTACTATTTTTAACAGGGAAATATGGTGTAGCAAAAGTGTTAAGCAACTATGTCTTACCTAATTTAGCCAATAAAAAGAATTTTACAGTTCAAAGTAAACTTCAAGCAAAATCAAACATTAATAAATGGAGTAAATCATGATAACAAAAATATTAAAGGGTTTATAAATCAAAATAATAATTTGACTGTCAAAATGAATTTTTGTCACTTTAGGTCACTACACTCCTATATTAATGAACTCTCTACTCCTTATTCACTAAGTGGCTGATTTCCATTGCAAATTGCTCTGAATGCAGTTTCTTGCACAGACAGTGATCTTTCCTCCATGCCATGGAGCCACTTCTGGGTTTTGGTCCCTTTTGTTTACTTGTGTCTGTTTCCAGTCCAGCTCGTTCCGGGTTTTGCACCTTGCACAGGTGCCTTGTATTATTGGATTTGTTTACTCCCATCTGGTAGGTTGTTGCCAGCCAATCTCCATTAGGCTCTGCCTATATATACTCTGCAGGCTGGCAGTCTCATTGCCTGATTATAGGTCCTGAGTCCTGCTGCTGTTCCTAGTGTGTTCCTGTTGGTTTCCTGTTTTCCTGCTCCTGGTTTTGTGTTTTAGTTCTCAGAAGTTCCCTCCTACTCCTTATTTCCTGAGTCCTGCTGGTCCAAGTCTGTTCTTGTTGGTATCTAGTTTCCCTGCTCCTGGCTTCGTATTTTCCAGTTCTCGGAAGTTCCCTCCTATTCCTTCAGCACCACCAGTGGGTGGCTCCCTCAGGGGCTGCGACCTGGGGATTCCCTTGCGGCAAAGCTCAGTACCTAGTACCTCCTTGTGGGGGTTTAAAGGTGAAGACTGGGAATCCCTTAGACTCTACGCCTTGGGTGGGGCCAGCGCTAAATCCACTATGGTGTCATTTAAATTCCAAACTATCCTGACAGACAGTAGGTGCCCTGCAATCAACCCCCTAATTTACCACTTGATCTGGCAAAGTAAAACTGGTGAATTCGACACAATACATTTTGCCAAATTCACTACATCGACAGACTCCGTTGCTTGACGAATAACCAAATTACCTGTACACATGCATAAGTTTGTGGGTGTCGTAAGTGTCCGAATTAATCGCAAATTTGCCACATTGCAGAGTTTAATGAATATACAAAGATCATATAGTATAGAATGGACTTTTACACAACTCTTTGGACTTTCATGGATAAGCCCCTAATTTTTTTAGAGTATCTAATGAACGGTATATTCTGTGGGGGGACCTCATTTTTCATTTGACCATCTGCAGCTGGATTTGGGGAGATATATACCCTATATCATATACCATAGGCTCCAAGGCTGCCAATTACCAAAAGAGAATTGTCTAATTTGCAGCTTTTATAGCTTTGAGCTTTTCATAGAATATTGGCATTGATAAGACTCTTTTTGCAATAGATTCCTGAGTGTGGTTCATTGGTTTATGACCCCTGCTATTTCTCTAGGACTATACTTGACCTCTGCCTGCCCTCAACTGTTGACTTTTGACTTGGGCATTGATAGAACTCCACCTGTCCTAATTTTTCTTGGCTGTCATTATATAATTGTAAATTTTCTGCCTTTTCAGACCCTTTTCTTGTTTCACAGCTCCGTTCTTGTCTCCGTCCTTCTCCTCTACAGTAGTTCCTCATCTGACTATACCTAAATCCTCACAGAATAACTGGGAGATGGAGTCTATGGAAGGAGACAGGAAAGGGTTGGAAGCATTCTGCCCCCACCCCCCTCTACCAAATGCATAATAAATTATCTGAAATTCCTTCTGATTCCTACTATTTCTTTTTCTGGTGGCAGTATTTAAGGAACCATTGCATTCCTGTTATGTTTAGATACACCACTGATCCTAAAGTATGTCATGGGGTTTGGAATTTGAACTTTAACTTCCAGTTTTGCTTCTAAACATGTTAAGGTGAGGTATATCATTCATGGAGTCATGATGGGACCCCATCAATGCAGCAAACAAGTGGGCCCAGTCATACAGTCAAATGAGGGCTTTTGGGGTGTACACAGTAACAAAATATATATAGCAATCGAATGACAACATGAACTAGGAATAGTGTTGCAAAGAAAGGGATATAAATAACTTGTAATGTAGACTACCTTAAATAAGGTGACAACAGTATTAGACAAAATATGACAAACTGGTATCATTGACCTTCCTTATAATCAGTCCTGTCTGTAATAGTGAATTGTCATTAATATAAGAGAAATACAGTTGAAGTGACATTAAACAGAATCATGGGAAAATAACTTCACTTCACTTGGCTTGATGGCATCACTACATGTCTTGCTACTGCTCCACTGACTATCCAAGAGCATTAAATAATGGTTGATGTTGATTGCTTCTTCAGAGTTTCTTCAAAATTCACTCTTTAGTGAAAAAGGAATAGAAAATTCACTACAGCTGTCGAATTTGCACTTTAATGAATAGGCCCCTTCAAGTGGGAGCAATTTAGGATTCGAGCTGACCTCCATACGAGCTTTAGACAGTAACAACCCTAGTATTTATAAAGAAGTTCTCTAAAAGTAATATGGAAGCTCCCACTCATATATATAATTGATATATGCATAGAAGAACAGTATTTTATTACAGACGAATTCCCCATCAGGGGTAATGATTTACAGAGGTCTAGCAACACAAAGTAACCAATCAGCAGTTAGCATTCTCTGGTATAAGAAAGCAAGAATAACAAAAGACTCTCTGTAAAGTTTGTCTTTGTAGATAAATTTCCCCTAAATATATCTTATTTCTTTTTCAGTGTTGAAAATATAGACATTTTACTACAGTATTTGTGCTGTTATTTATCTTTTAATCCCAACATCCCCCACTCTTCCAAGAAAACTGCATAGTTAAACTGCATTCTGTCCTTCTAGGGTGTTGAAAAAGTCATATTTTACCCTACTCAGTAAGTCACAGAGAGCATTAAATTTGCCAGTTATATACAAGAATCGCTTGGTTCGTTTACCATATAACAATTTCCATGAATAATGTTATATAACATGTCTTTAAGCAAGCTACGATCTGTTTTATATTATAAAAATCAGGGTTGGCATTAATAGATGTGAACAGGCATACGTATAGTCACACTGCATAAACATGTATAGCCCAATAGATCTGTGCAAATGGTAGTCCTATTAATCTTAATTCTAGTTGTTACAGCTTGTTTAAATTGCTTAGATACCTAGGGTGATGGGGGCTTGTGGAGGGGGAGTGCGGAGACTGATGGACATTATAAATCTTCCTCAGAAATTTGCCAAATGACTACTCTTTTAACAAATGTCTTACTTAGTCTACTAATGCCAGCTGTGTGTATAATTTGCTACAAATATTCCAAAGGCAATGAAATATTAGGTCTATTATTTCTTTTAAACTCTTGTTTAAGTATAAGCAACAGTTGTGTCCTATACATAATGTTTAAAATAAGTCTATTGATCTATTTTGCATTGCATGTTGTGGTTAAGCTACCAAGATTCACAACTTTCCACCAACTGCTTGCATCTGCTCTGTTCAGTAGATCAAAAGGTAATGGTTAAATATGTGGCCTGATATTCCAATCTACTTTATAATCATCTGATATTCCAATCTACTTTATAATCATCTGTAAAGCTATTATACTGTACATTACAGTGAGTGAAAACATAATAGACCACTATTTAGTTTACTTTTCCAATAAAAGGAATCACTAGATTTTTTTTTTTATTAATTTTCTTTATCAGGCAATTTTACAATATGAGGATATAGCTCAATAGCTCATAATATACAGTTCTCATATAACTGAATTTACACATATAAATAGAGATTTCCGTATTCTTTGGCTCTTTACAGTGAATCTGACATTTAAAAAATAAATAGAAAAAACTGTTTGAGAGAAGGTGGGACACCCATGGATGCGGATCATTAAAGCAAATGCATTAAACAAGCTGTGCCCTATTTGAGCTTACACATGTGCATTAATGACCTGTGCCCGGGGCTCAAGGCTAGGGGGAGGGGACTGAAGACAGGAAGGAACTATCTTAAAAATGACAGATTTTAATACAAAATGAAGCATCCCTCCTCCTGGGGATTTGGTTCCCTTTAATAAAGTCAAATTATTTCATCAGTTGGGGAAAATCTAGTCAAATGCTGGAAGGTCAGTAATACTAAAAATATAGAAAACAATAACAAAATACTTCTACACTATCTTCTGGAATGAGACATCCTCTCTTCTTCAGTTGAATTTCCCTTACAATACTCCATTTTAATAAATAAAATTTTAATAAAAGCAAAATCCAAATAATAATAACAAATTACATTTTTAACGTTAAAAAGATTTGATCATTGCATCTCCATCATCATAATGAGGGATAAAGAATAACTTAAGCTTCAGGAAGAACTCTTCCTTTTCTCCTCTGCCGCTGCCTGCTGCTTGTCAGAAAACTGATCATGGTTTCTTCTCCCTGCAGGTGGTGATCCTCTTCACTCCGTACTACCTATTGAAATTTGGCAAGCACAGAAGCAGTATTATTTCATCATTTTGCTTCTGCGCTTGCTCTGTTCACAGATTTTCATCAAGAAGCAGGACATATCTGCAGGCTAGAAATGATTAGTCTTCTGCGGAAAAGACTGATGAACATGTCCAGGTGTACAGTAACCCTATCAGACTAATGATCCACACGTATGAGAAAGAATAAAGAGTTCCACCATTAAATCTAATTTAGAGCTCCATCTCATCAATCTTAATACCTATAAAATAAATAAGATAACCATATCATTATTTAACTAGGTGAGATTTAGGCTGGGTTCACACGAGTGTTTAATGCACAGTGCATCATACATTCATGTGAAGAAAAATAAAAAGAAAAATTTGCTATGTTTCTTTTGAATCTACCAGCGACAGTGTGAATGCTCCCTCAGCATTCACAGCACTTCCTGTGTGTTGCATTTTGGGTGCGGTGGATTGTGGAGGAAACCGGAGTGCCCAGAGTAATCCCACACAGGTGCAGGTAGAACATCTCCATGCAGATGAAGTCCAGGGTGGAACCCAGAACCCAGTGCAGCAAGGCAGCAGTACTAACCATCAAACTATCGCACTGTAAGATGACTCCAGCCGTCCGACATCTCCGGAGCACCCGTTTTCTCACTCCTGCACATGGGGATGTAGCGGTCAGTACAAACATTCTCTCAAACTATCGCACTGCCCTATGCATTTGTGTGAAGGTAACTTTAGTTTTTCTCTGGGTATCATATTGTAGCTATTTATCTAAATCTTCATTTTCCTGTAGGATGCATTTTTAATGTGTACCCTGCTAAAGGGATTTAGCGTATGTAATTAGTGTGATGATAAAGCACTTTGCTGAGGTATGTATGTATGTATAATTTTATTTATAAAGCGCCAGTGCAGATAACCATGTGATATGCAGATAAATACATTATCTATTAGAGATATAGCCTATAGTTTTACATTGATAAAAGGATGATCTGGTAACATCATCCCTTAAAATTCAGTATAAAGTATCTATGGTGCAGGATAGATAGGATATAATCTTGGTTAAATGCTGCATAGCTGGTAAGGAAACAATTGTAGTCCATATTATGCATCAGAGAACATTACTAACCAGCCCTGCAGTGTGTGTGTGTGTGTGTGTGTGTGTGTGTGTGTGTGTGTGTGTGTGTGAGGGGGGCTATGGGCAATTTCTGCTAAATGTATAACATATAAACTCTAAACTCCAGACAGAGCATTCCTGCTCAGAATCCAGATACAGAAATGATCAAATAATGTTCCATAAAGCTGGATAATGTAGTGAACTGTGCTTTAGGTTAGATTTATAACATGTCAAATCATCCTAATCTGCCCCAGTCCCTGAGATATACAGACTGAGCATGTGCAGGGATGCTGTTCAAACAAAGATGACTTACTAACCAAGCCACAAACTCCGGCAGGAGACAAATACAATTGTTAAACCAAGGACCACAGTACTGCTGAAGTAAAGTTCAATAATCTGCTGCCGACTCAGATGTAAATCTTTAAATGTAGACTGCAACTATTGGTGAAGCTACTACATCATTGTGCCTTTCCACAAAGAAGTTGCTAAAGTCCAACCACTTCACTGCGCCCTTACCTTGTCCAGGGGAAATGAGATGAATGTACTTGTTCACATCTCCAGTAGATCCCAACCTTAGGGTGCCCAAGCAACTATGATCTGTATGATTTCAGACAGGTTCATTAGTTAAAATTCATCATGGGGGAATTTGTATCAAATAATGAATTTACTTCACAAAGTGAATTCCCATTCGATGTGACAATTCACCTGTAATGTAGAAGTAAATTATGCATATTCACTATAGAATGCATTGTCATGGCGATAGAGTGAATTGTCACTGTCTGATCTAGTAGGAGAAGCGGTGTATTGTAGCAAATTTGTCATGAATAGGCATTTTGTAGTGATGTTATCTTTACACAAATCTGTTTAAAGTTGACAATGTCACTATAACTATATCTTAATTTATTAATTTCTACATACTGGCAGTATGCATATATAATAGTAAGCTATGAAAGGACAATGTCCTGGCATGTATAACAGTGTTATCATACATGACAAATTAAATAGGAATTGAGAAGGATGGTGGGATGGAATGACATTTTCACTCATTTGCAAATTCACTAGGTTTGTAGTGAAAAATTACACCTCAATAAATCTGGATGTTTGAGGGGTTATTGACTGTCAAAATGCTTTACCATGAGATATGTCTCATTAACAATGTTTCAGACATACCATTTTACTTCGTGCAGGCCTCTGTTATCTGTGGAATTAATTCGAGATAATATACACTCACTCCTTTGACATATTGCTACTCTACAAAGCAACTGGCTAATTGTAAGGTTTGACAACTCACCATGTTAGTATTGCAATATCAAGGTCCCTGACTTAGCGTCACAGCTGACTCCATTGTCTGTCTGTTATTACAGTGGTAAGTTTAGGGTTGAAACCTGGAAATGGTTGTGCTCCATCATGGCATATTTCAGAGGGTAGTTTAATAAAGGCAGGGGCTTAGGAGACAAAAAGAGGTAGGAAACAATGAAATCATGGAAAGTGAAGAGACATAAAAAATCTTTTGCTAAGTAGGTCAGTGATATCTTGTTTCCTGATGGGCCTCAGAATTCCAGTCCCGCACTGGTTTGGAACATGATCACATCCAAAATGACAAAGATATAAAAGTTGCTCAAAGACTGAAACTGACTGAAAGTTTAACAACGTTTATTGCAGCTCCACATGCTACGGGTGCTGAATGTTTCTGGTTAAAAGTATGTGATGCTTCAGACAAAGCTTCTCGCCATGTGCATGCTCCTGCGAGTAATACCGCTACTAACTATTCCAAAGTCACCAGCGAAGAAAGTCTGAATAAGAATTGAAATATCCGGAATAAAAGCATTTGGTAGTTAAGTCACATTGCAGTGAGGTACCAACAGTTAAGTATTAAGTTACGGTTGATCTTAAACATTTCATCAAATATAATAAAATGTTTTTTTCTTTAGAACTGAGCCTCATTAATAACAGGCAATTTTCCCATTCTTGCATTGTTTCCAGAAGGCTTTCCACTCACCATCTGTAGTTTGTCTTAATGACTCATTCATATCTCCTGATGTTATAAACAAATCTACTAAGTGTGTGTTACTGCGCTGGCCTTCAGGGCTTTCTTTGATCCCATGTCCAACCACAGATCAGGAGCTGAAAATTACCTACTTACTAAGTCATTAGTCATATGACCCATTTCCCTTCATAATGAATGGCAAAATTAATTACAATTGTTTTAGAAATGATTGTCGAAATGGCACTTGAGGCATTCTCTGAGTTAAAGTCCATATGAGTCCTGCTTTAATGCCAGATACATGTTATGTGTTTTGGTACACCTAATGCTTATCTTTTTTTGCACAATTTGCTCAACACTCCAAATATTCTGGTTCCAAATGTGCCTTGTTAATGTCGTACTTATAAATGTCTAATGGGAAGTGAAGAGCTCTAGACCTTTTTGGGAATTGCACCTTAAGAATGCCAGTGTTTAATTCCTAAGTGAACTGCAAGGACCTTGGCAAGACATTTCATTTGTCTGTGTCTCAAATGGCAAATATTCGACATGCACCATTTAGATCTTGAACAAGCAAATATACTGGATAATGATTATAAATGTATAATATTCCACTAAAATCACTGGGTTCTCCTACATTGCTTTTGTCCAATATTGCGATCGCAATGTGAATTTTAAAATTTTAGAAATGTAATATAATTTAAACTGTAAAAAAAAATGCAGGTTTTTGGGACTATCAAAAAAATAATTGCCCAGGGATTGCCAGAGGTATCAACAAAATACAAACAGACCCTGTTAACTTTTTTCATGGCTGGGGTCAACTGTAGTGCAATTTTATGCATCCCTGCATTACTACTTGGGAATTAATAGTCTTATTTCTCATTTACATATTATAAGTGTATTTACATATGACGACACCTGCTTTACATTCACTGCAGCCCCTGCCACTGTGGAACTTACAATCTAGTTGTGTAGCGTTGTGACAATTATTACATTTGTATAGTGTTCCTAATTATATGCACCCGTCTAAGTGAATCAATCTATATCCTCAGAATGACAGTAATAAACAATATCTGTCTGTGTCAGTTAATTCTGGGCTTGATCATAAATCATGATATCATAATTAATTATAAGGCTTTCTCACTTTGGTAGTGTTATAACTATAATCCAAGTGACATGTGTATGTCATAATGCACAAATAAATAATCTAAAATCAGTGTGGCGCTAGATTCATTTCAACGCAGCAGGTGGATCGCAATATTGACATTTCCAGCGATATTATAGATTTTCTATAAAAATAATAAAAAGAAACAGATTAAAAATTTCACTATCGCAATATCACCAAAACAGATCGGTATCGCGATATTGGTAAATATCGTTCGACATCACAATATCGATATTTTTAAATTTATTCAATTTCGCCCCAGACTTCTATGGGATGTATATGTGCAATAATTTGGGGTAAACAGGAGGAAAAAAAAGAATAAGTTGAGGTAAAAGTGAAGATTGACACTTACAAGAAAAATTTAGAAATTTGAAATGAAAGTAGCTAGACCATTAACTAAGGACAGACAGCAAATGAGGTAAAGGTTAGACCATATTTGTAATGCTTAGGGATTTTTAGTAACACATGATGACTTCCTACTAGAAATAATAAGGATTCTCAGATAGTACTTATTTTCCACACAAAAATTAGGCAGCTCATTCCCTTCCAGGTCTGTTTAACATTACATGCTTCCCTCTTTTGACTTTGTCCACTTCCTGCATGGTCATAAATAGTAGAAGAGTGTCAAATTATATTGAGTCATGCACCATGTGTATGGTTACTACTGCAGGGAAACTCTAGTGTGTTACAGCACACGGAAATTTATAAAGATCATTTTGACCTTTTGGATTCATTTTGTAGTTTATCTAATGCTTTCCAACACTATTTTTCAAGTTGGTTCGATGATTTATATAGGAAATTGCCAATACCAAAAAAAGATCCATATTGATAAACATTGATCCATTGGAAACGGCACATTTTGCAGTGTTCCCCGTCCATTTCCTACCGATAATTATATTTATGTTCCTTTATCGATGGGATAACTAATCTGACTGTAGCAATATGACTAAACCTACTCTATAGGGAATAATGGGTTTCTCATAGCCTAAAGCAGGCAAACACTTTTTTGGTGAAAAAGAATTTTATGCAACAGCTTTATGAATCTGTGTAAATGGCAATATCAATATCTCACCAGCAACAGTTCGAAATATGTTTCATCTTTTATAAATATAGTTCTATGGTAACAACATGCATTTAGACCAATTACAACAATGTACAAAAAAATATATATTTGCAGAACAAGCCTGCAACTTTATTCAAGCAGTTGCCATGGTTAACACATTAGTTAAAGGGAAACATTCCAACATGTATTGTTGCTGTAGAGTGATGGTGTGCTACTCTGCAGTGAGAAAAAGTACAGTCTGCTATTAATTTAATAGGAAATGGGCACTCACCTATAAAGACTGTTTTGCAGATCTTGAAATGGTTCAAAGTAATTTTTACATTACTTCTTCATACCTAATGATTTTATTATGTTATTGCAAAATATACTGGCTTCTAAGAAGAAGAGCCATTGCAAAACAACCGATACATAAATAATGGATTTTCATATCTAGTGAAAGATTGCAAAATTACCATTATTATCTCAAAATAATAAATTTATTTTCCTTCTGGGAAGAGCTTCCCATTTAGTGAATTCTGAGATAGACTGCAAAAAGCTGTTCTGGGTTGTATACCCATGTTAGAACTTTTAGTAAGATTTTTAGATAATTTCTCATGTCTGATCCATACATTTAGATGTATATTTTTAAGGCAAAAAGAACCAATGAAAAAATGAGAAGACTCGACTTGCATTGATGAGCAATATGATGTTAATGCAATTTAGTGTCAGGCTTGAGTGGTGGGCCCACCGGGAAACAAAAGATCAGGGACCTACAAGGAAACAAGAGAACAGGGACCCACCAGGAAACAACTTGTTCAGGGGCCCACCTGGAAACCAGAAATCAGGGACCTACCAAGAAACAAGAGATCAGGGTCCCACCAGGAAACAAATGATCAGGGGGCCACCAGGAAACATAAGATCAGGGGCCCAAAAGGAAACAAGTGAACAGAGGTTCATCAGGAAACAAGTGAACAGGGGTCCATCAGGAAACAAGTGAACAGGGGTCCATCAGGAAACAAGACATCAGGGTCCACAAAGCAAGGAAACCCTGTGATTTACTTTTATTCTATCTTTTTGGTCTCCAAACTGTTGTCTTGGTTACACAACCCATAGGAATATGCCAAGAGAGTCCACTAAAACATGAACCCACTTGGTGATTTCCCTGTGTCACTGTGGTAGACCAGCCCAAAACTGATGCAATTAATAAAGGTCTATTATAAAGTATGATGTATTTTTAGAGGATGAAATTTTATGAGTAGAAATATATCCAAAAGAAAGGTAAGCTAATTTGCTGGACTGTGTTATAGGCCTCCAGATATAAATGAGGAAGAAGAGGCTCAGATACTCTTACAGATTGAAATGGCAGTATAGTTGGAAGAAATCTTAATTATGGGACTTTTCAGTTAACCAGACATTTTTGTTGTGAAGGAACATCTGGAAGATCATTAACATTCCCTCTCGCTGAGAGCTGAGCGCCTCTGTAACACAAGACTTCCATAAAGCTAATGTGTTACCAATATTTAAGAAAACATGGAACAAGTTTGCATCCAAGAAATTACATACCAGTAAAGTTTATGTTGGTAGCAGGAGAAACTTTAGACAAGTATGTTGAAAGAATGTATTAATTTACTTTCTGAGAATAGTTTCTCCTTTTAGTGAATTGTGAGATAAACTGTTAAAGCCTGTTATGTATTACAGTATTCAATTAGCAATGTCTCAGAGCAAATGCCCATGTATGTCCCCTTAAATGTATGTTTTTTTAATGCAAAGAAGCGGTAATGAAAAAATGATGGTGATTTGAGTTAGCAGTTATGTTATTTGTAATGTGTTATTGTAATTGCAATTTCCATTCACAGAACAGTTAATATTGAGGGCTTTAATTTGTGTAGTAATAACTAGAAAGGTTATCGTGAATGTCTTTTTGTTAAACCCAATCTCAAACCTTCTATAAAGGATTGTTTTTGTTTTGTTTGATTAGTGAGAAAACTGAAATCTTATGGGTTGAAATTTTATCCAGAAGATAAAGATTATGGGGAAATTATATGTAGGGGTGTGTTACAGACCAAAGTGAGGTAGTAGGGGCTCAAATAGTCTTACAGGCTGAACAAAGTGATGCTGTTGGAACAAGCTTTAATCACTGCACATTTCAGAAGCCCAGACATTGACTGCAGCCAGTGGTGGTATACATACACTGATTAGCACAGCTGTCTAGCACTACTAAAACAGACCTTTGGAGTAAAAAGAGAAGGGGAATGGAAGGGGTAATTAACAGGTGTGGGATTGTGCCAGGATGGAATTTGTAGGAACTGCTTGTATGTGGCAAATTCTGTCATTTTTACCTAGGGTGCCATTGAGCCTTGTATTGGCACTACATGAACCTGTCTTTCACAAATTCTAATTATTGTATTTTGTTTGTTTGTTTTTTTTTAATATTATAATACTATAGAAATGTCATTTTAAATATTTTATGTTTTAGCTTTAACACTCATTACATTTGTCAGTTTTCAGATAAAATATTTGGGGTGTTTTTTCTTATGAATGTTTTGGTTGCCTTGGAAGGCTATCGGCTGCCTATACTCTTCCAGTTTATAATACAAAATGAGACCATGAGGTCTACAGAGACCTAGGCCCTAATTCACCATTGTGCGAAGAGAGCCGCGAAGCGTTCAGCTCACTTCGCACATGGTGTTATGCGCATGCTGATGTCCTGTGCGCGGACATCAGCATGCGCATTAAAGGGATTCTCCTCCCGGCGAGAGCACTCGAGTCTCCTCACCGGGAGGGGAATCCCTTTAATGCGCTCGCTGATGTCCGCGTGCAGGACATCAGCGGGCGCATAATACCATTTGCGAAGTGAGCCAAACGCTTTGCGGCTCACTTCACACAATGGTGAATTAGGGCCCTAGACCCTGAATAAAAACATCAGCCTGATGCCAGAATGCCAGAAAGAGCTTGGAATTATCTGGGTGAGCAGATGTTGCATATCCACTGAATGGGAAAAAAATAATTATTATAGAAGCCAAAGGATTAGCAACATGTGGCGTGTTCAGTGGTTTTAATTTACATAAATAGTTTTCTTTTTAAACTCTATATAATCAGAGGTTTGTTTAACTAAATCAACTTGCAGCTATTGTCCTCCTATTATAAACGTGGGTGTGCCTTAGGTTTTCATCAGAACATTTCATACTAAGTACTGTATCATGGCGTCAATGGTAAATATGGAATCAGAACTAAGTGACAAAACAAAAAAAGGATTTTCTCAGCATTTAATCATTACTAGACTGAAAGTTACTAAATGCCTAGAACTCCAAAATACTTTGCATAAACTAGATCAGTTGCATCAAAGATACAACAGTTGCATCAAAAACACAATCAAGAGACCATACGTGATCATACCATCTGAGGTTTAACGCATAATGCTTTCCTCTCTAAAAGAAAGAGAGAACACCAGCATCATTACATATAAAGCATGTGTTAAATAAGAATTAGAAACTCCAATCAGAAAAGCTTCCAAAAGAAGGTTAGCAAGAGCAGCAGCCTACAAACCGCTTCTCAATAACTTTGTGAAGAAGGAATTGCATGGCATCAAGATAATGACCCACACCACACTTTGCAAGATTAACTTAAAGACCAAAAACAGTCTTCAAAGTCACCTGACCTGAGGACCATCAAGTGTTTGAACAGCGTTCAGTAACATCACCATATATTCTGTTACATTCTAAAATAATGAGGAAGTAACATGCTATGTCAAGTTTTGTACAAACATGTGGAGTCTATGTTATGCTTCCCTTTAAATGAAATGGGACACACCGTATTTAGCTTTGAAGTTCTACACAGCAGGAGTTTCTATCCTCTTGTCACTGACTAGTACTTAAACAGTGATGTCATTTCACAACCCTATGCTTTTAATTTACTTTATCTGCACTGTATTGAGCAATTCTCCCATTTCTTTGGCAGCATAACCTGAGGTTAAACAATACATATCTACATGTATGCAGTACTAAGACAAGGAGAGGTGCTGTTTCCATGGGAGCAAGGATAGGTGCTCTCCATGCAAGCAGTTGCTCTGATTGTCAAAACAAGAAGAATCAATTGGTCCTATTCTTCAATTTAGCACACACAATTGCAGTAGCAGGATGCCATTGCATGCTACAAATGTCACAAAAGCAGACTATTTAACCAGACATCTGCCTCATTTATCCCTAGAAAGTTACAGGTAAAGATGACAAAAAGAAATGGGGCAAAAAACAATCACAAGAGCTGGTTAAAACTGGTTAAACATATTAGCTCCCTGAGGAGGCAACAGCTGAACATTATAAACTGTACCTTCAAAGAAAAGTGTTTCTGGGTCCAGTGAGAGATGTAGAATAAAGCATAATGATCTTAAATGTTTCATGCTTCTAAAGTCATTTGGCAGCTTTTTCTTGTAATTTGGAGTACATTTTACGGAACATAAGATCCTCAGCCAGAAGCCCACACAAGAGAAATGAGACTCTCTCTGTACAATGCTTGTCTTACTCCTCCATAGGGAATCTCACTCCAAAATAATCAACTTGTGCTCATTGAACATAACAAATGTGTCTAAGGACAAGGAATAAAGTGACAATAATTTCACTGAATATCACCGGCTTGGCCTCGACAAGTTATCTAAAATGAAGGCATGGACAAATTGCCAGGGAATACCCCTAACAATTTAAAAATGACATGCTAAACCAGTGCCACAAAAAGTCAGCTCAGCATGGGTACAAGAGAGGAATATTTGCTACCAGTTGTCATAGGCAACAAATTAGATTTTAATTAAACTGGCCCGTTTTCAGGAAGACACAGCAATGCAAGCTGAATATTTGCCCATGTTGGATGTGAAGGAGAGGATATGAGGTTAAGAATGAATCCTCCGAGGCTGAGGTGATGGGGGGAAGTTGAATTACACATTAGAAAGTAAAACTGCATGTAAAAATGAAAGTGATCTGTCTCCATTCACCCGGAAAACACTAGTACAGCTCAGACAATGGAAAGAAAGATTTGATGAATTACTAAAGTATGATTTCTAATGTCCAGACAGAGAAGAATTATGTGATTTTCACTCAAACAGTGATCATTCTGACTGGTCTGTGATGGTCTCTAAAGTCTCATGTGTCTTGTCTTAGTAGTTCTGAATTAAATACATATTACACAGTCTTGCTATTCCTGCTCCAAGTACATCTATGGATCTCAGTGTCCAAAAAAGTTGCAGTGATTGCCTGGGACACTTGCTCATTGATATGCAGTAATGTAATATTATGTCTCACAAGAGACTGACAGGATATGTGAGGTGAAGGGAAACTGTATCCACAAGAACATTACCTTAATTGCAGCTGATACAATTCCATTTAGATTAATCTGCCATTGCTTTGCTATTGGCAATACTATGTTTTACTAGATTGCAACAGCCACAAGCCCCATAGCAGGCAATTAAGGGATCGGTTAAAAATGTACAAAATATGTTAAACACTTTGTATATAGCTTTTGTTTCCCACCGTTCCTTTCCCTTCTTCCCCTAGCCATGAAAATTCTTTCCTCACCGACACATTCCCATTAGCAAACAATGATAGCAGATCCTGCAGTTTATCAAAATAGAGATGATTATTTATTATTAAATAACCAGTAACGCCAGATAAAGAAAGTTGCTATTTGGATTGGCATGGATGTTGTTCCTATGTTATATTTGAAACTGAATTACTGATTTGTACTGTATTTGTGCTGTTTCTGTCTCGGCTGTTTGTAGTAAAATTGGGCTTCCAGGGGACCTGCATTGTGTAAAGTTCCATAGGAACCAATAGGGGGTTGTTTACTTAAAACATAAAATATGGCTGCAACCACAAGTAAGGGATGTAAACTCAAAATATTACAAATCAGGAAATCAAATTCAAAGAGAACATTCACTATCAGTTCTCTGTAAGAATAAATGCCTTGCCAATCCACACAGTCCAATTTCTCTTTCTGCTGTTACCGATCCTTTAAAGAGAAATAAACTCCGCACGGTTCCAAATATCATTTTAACATCCAATTAGATTGGCGACGATGAGTCCTTTAATCTTTCCACCATAACATTCAAATAAAAGGGTCTCAAAATAACACTTCCCTATACAAATAATGTATTTTTTTTAAAAAAAAACAGCTTACACATCTTGAAAAATAACACTTTATAGATGTATGAAGATTAAAGAACAAAAGATTACATTATGTAACTCCCATCATGCCAGAGTAAGCAGTACGAATCTCTACCCAATGCAATTTCTGATAAAAGCAAATTAAACCACATTGTAATTCACCACATTTACATCTATCCAATTTCTAGAAACTGTCAATCCCGTTTAATCCATATTATTATCTGAAATTCAAACATTACAGTATGATTAGCAAAGGTTCACATAATTTGTAGTGTTTAGCTCAATCTAAAGAATTCATTTTTTAATTAAAGTCCAGTTTACATCTTGTACCAAAATAAATAAATGTTTGTGCCAGTGCGATCTGCCAGAGCAAGCAGTGACAATAAACCGCTCGAAAGAATGCAATGTAATGTTCTTTTAGTATTTATTGCTTTTTAATCTTGACACATCAGTAAAGTGTTATTACGTTACATATATTTGTTTTCCAATGAATTTAGCGGTATGGGTGAGTGCTACTTTGAGTCATTATTTTTCTTTTCTGGGTTTTCTTATGACAATATAGACAGCCACAAAAAGTTAAATAACATGGTAATCAGCAATGCAGCAGCAGCCGACTAACAGAAAATGGAAAGTGTTTTTTTAATAAGAGAATGAAAAGTCTGCATTTTTTTACATTTATTAAACACATTGGGCCTCATTGACTAAAGTCCAAATAGTCCTGTACAGCTATCAATTCGCATCTATTCTTCACTTCCCCATGATCTCTTATTGAGCAAACTCTGCGATCTGATGAATACGCGACCAATTCGGATGATTATGATATTCGCGATCTTAGCATCATTTTGCGCATGCACAGGTATTTGTACTATTGAATAAGCAGTGGAGTGGTGCCAAGGTGCAAATATGATTAAGGTGAACTGCTCCGAATTTATCCTTTTGACTTCGCCACTTCAGACTGTGAATGGGGGGGGGGGTTGATGGCAGTGCTCCAGTGCTGCATAAGGCGACTATTCATTCAAAAGTGACAATGGCAACTGCAGTGAAGTGACTCCACAAAGCTGGTTGGAATTATTGTAACATAACTTTAATAGCAGAATATTAATAGCTAACATGTAATAACATGGAAAATGAACAATAATAATAGTTTATTAGAAATTGTTTGTTTTAGTCTAAATATTTAAAATGGGGAAAAAATAGAAAAACTGCCTTAGTTTTCCTTTGACATCACAGTTTTTCTGAAAATATCTTTACAGGTATAAGTCTTCCTTTCAAAGAAAGGGTTGATTTAAAAAAAAAAAAAAAAGTCTTTTCCCTTGAAGCAGTTTCCATTGTGTGACATTTTTGTTATACCACTATTGGCAGTTTCCATTGTGTGACATTTTTGTTATACCACTATTGGCAGTTTCCATTGTGTGACATTTTTGTTATACCACTATTGGCAGTTTGCAAATTGAGATGAACATTCTCTTTCAATTCATAATGGTTTTTTTTTTTTACCTGCGCTGCCCTCTGTGTGATATCCCCAAAAGAGGCTCCATAGCCCTGTAACCCCTCAATGCTAAATAACTGGAGTCAGTATTAATATCAGATTACATTGTCAAGGGAGGGTCTCTGCCCCAATTCAGCCTGACTCTTGCCCCCTCTTAGCAGTCAATTTATTTGTTTGTGTTAAACTAAAGAGTTGTAGGATTTTTAACCCAAGACAGAGCCTGAGATTTTGTATTTCCCGTTATTAGTCAACAGCAGGAAACATGTAAAAAGAGCTATACTAATGTGTTCAACACAGAAACAACTCCATCTTGCCATTAATTCTGGGGTCAGAGTCCAGAGCTGACAGGAAAAAATAATGGAAACATAAAATTCCAGTAGTTGGTGATAGGGTTGTTGAACCACATGTAGTACAGACATAGCACTAAGATAAGCTGGAGAACACCTGGTCGTTCTATCGCTATATATCCCAAAGGAGTTAGGAAAAGGATAGAAAAATCTCTGAATAGCACTGATGTGTATGAAAGAACAAAGCCTAATCCTTAGCAAGATGTCCTCAACATTACACCAAACAATGGATTTTCTGGTTAGCTAAACCACAGGGTTTGTGTGCCATTTAGATATACAGTATGTTTAGTTTGCCACATATAGTTATGGTTGTTTACCTTATTAACATACCTGAAAGAGGAAAATAGAAATTATGTTTGTGTCCCTGCAGACTAATTAGGGCCTCATTGTCAAAAGGGTGAATTCACCTCGCTACAATTCCAGTTGCATCGTCAAAATAGTCGTCACAGATTCATTTCTAAGTATTGACTAAACAACAACTAGTCTTGTCAATCAAGTGGACAGCGGCAATCACTGTCAGATGCATAGTGTGGTGTAGTCAGTCAGATAGTGTTAGAATACAGAGCTCTGCCATCAGCCCACTAATTCACCAGCCTAAAGTAGCAAAGCCAAACAGGTGAATCTGGAGCAGTTTACCTAGTCACATTTGCTCCTTCAACACACTCCTCCACTTAGTCAACAGTAGAAGTACCTGTGCACATGCACGCAAAATGATGGGAAGAGCTCCATAAGATCGAGACTATCGTAGATGCCCAAATTGATGGCATATTCTCCACTTTGCAGAGTTTACTCAATAAGCAAAAATGGGGAAGTGAAGAATAGATGTGAAATTAGAGCTATAGCGATTATTCAGACTTTTGACAAGTAGGACCTAAATTGACTATATATATACAGTATATATATATATATATGTGTGCAAATATGTGTGACAAACCATTTATCCCAAAACTGGATCCTTTGCATTTTGGCTACATACAAATACAAAGGGGTTTATTCAACAATGTGAGAATCTCATCACTTTGGGTCGCTACACTCTGATAGTCGCAAATTCTCTACTCCTTATTCACTAAGCAGCAAAATCCAGTAGTAAAGAAGTGAACAATGTTGGACACAGTTTCTTATTTAGTGCGATGTAGTCTAATTCTCCTCTTTGATCTGGTGATCTTGACACAGTATGTTTTGCTGAATTTGCTACTACAACAGACTCTTCCACTTGATAAATAGCCTAATTACCCGGGCACATGCACGCAAAGTGTTGCGAAGAGCTCCATAAGTCTGTGACTGTTGTAAGCCTCCAAATTGGTTGTTAATTTCCCACACTGTACAGGTTAATGAATACTTGAATATCAGTAATTTGTGAATGGACACAAATTCTGTCTATTACACAACTGTCTAGAACAGGGTTGGCAAACCTTTTTGGCATGGAGAGTCCTTCAAAGTGCCGGCAATGGTGAGTGACATCATCACACCTGCGTCGAGGGAGGATCGCACATGAGTCGGGAGAGGAGAGCTCCCCCGCGAGCGAGCACTCCTTCAGTGCAAGCCATGGATCTGGCCTGAAAACTGTCATATCGGGTCCACGGCCTGTACTGAAGGCAGGTTTGGTGAACGGCTCGCATGCCAACAGAGAGGGCTCTGCATGCCATAGGTTCACCATCCCTGGTCTAGAACAAGCACCAAAGTACTTTTTCATTTTACAGTGTACTGCACGGTAAGCTATAGCCTCATAGCTTGTATTTCAGCCTAGTTTGTATCAAAAACAAATTTTTTGTAAGCATCAGACACAAGCCAATTTGTGATTGGCTGAATAAAGGACTGTCACTTATTAGATGGCTAGGAGAAAAAGGGAAACAGTGCTTCATAACTTCAAATCTACTGTACCTGATACATTTATGTTTCAGAAGCCACCCTGCCACTTTGTCTCTGGCCTGTAGCAGTATGGAATTAAATACGCAGTGCTCAGCAGTTGGATTCAACTCAGGTTCCCTATTTAAAGGGCCAGTACTCCTTTTCCCTGGGGTGCAAGTCAAGTGTGCCTGCTTCCTGTCTCTGTGCATCAGTGTTTTCCACTTATTCCTGCTCAGCCCAACTGTTCTTTGCAGACTGTTCAGCATCAGTCATCACTGCAAGTACTCTGCCTGACCCTGCTAATCTTTGCTGACCACAGTTCCTGTTCCCCATCAATCACTGTTAGTCCAATGCTCTTCCTGGCCCAACATCACTACAAGCTACAGTTCCTGTTTTGGCATTTAGCATCATTGCAAGCCCAGTGTCCTAGCTGGTCCAGCTCATCATTGAAAGTTACAGTTCTCACTGAGCACTAAGCATCACTGCAGTAAACTAAATACAGTCCAGTTGTATTATGCTTTCTATAAGATCTGCTATATAATTTGGGTGCATCAGGCTTCACAGAATAATTGTTTATCTACTCATTTTATGAGTAGGACTCATTTTATACCCCAGACAATGCAAATTACCCCTATTAATGCAGAGAAGCAAATTTCAATGGTCCAGTATCAGTGCCTCAATTAATAAAGAGTCAACATCATAAGGGCAATGCCAGACAAGGCACAACACCTCCCCAGATATTTCCCCAAATATCCCAGTTAAGCACTGTAGCTGACATCAGATCTGCAATTTATGTCCAGCACCATTATGCCCTATTACGCTATATACACATTATACACACATCCTACAGCCTAGTAAACTACAGTTTACATATACACATACAGTAATTATAATGATATTTTTTTCCATAAACTACTATGATCAGGCAAACAATAACCATTAGTATATATTGTGCACTTGGAAAAGAAATGACATCATTTCTGGTGAAGAAGTGCATCCAAACCATCTGAAATGAAGTAAAGACATGAATTTACCTGTCCTGTGAGAAAAGGAAATTCCGTCAGAACAAAGACAGCTGATGTCTAGACCCTCCATGTACAAACCCCAAAATCAGAAAAGTTGGCACGTTGTGTAAATCGTAAATAAAAA
>WMED01001511.1:11213-27315 GCA_019650415.1 Pipa parva
ACCTGGATAAAATGTATTATGGCTGCTGAAATGTTTTATTATAACATTTTGGTTTTTTGAAACCTGTACTCTACAGTGAATTTTTTCTTTTCTAATGCTGAGCTAATTGGTTTGCTGGCAGTAAAGCCGGGTTCACACCAGCAAATGTTGCATGTGTATTTTCAAAATGGGGGTAAAAAAAAATGTAGTCTCAAACACATTGAAAGTAATAACTGTGCAATGACACTAGTGTTTCATAGCGAGGTATTATGTGCTAGGACGCTTCTTGCTGCATTTTTCAACTTCATGAACTGCAACACAAAGAATGCGACCGGATTAGTAGCAATAGGAATTGAGCAATAGCAGTTATCAGTGTGAATGTGCTGGCATTTTTTCACCATTCAATTTTGTTTTTTTTTTCTTCTAGAGAATTTACCCATGTGAATCCTGCCTAAAATTAAATGGAATATTTTTCTTTTGCAGCAAGTACACTGTCATTGTATCAAGTGAGCAGAGACAAAGTTACAAGGATGATTTCAACTCCGAATATGATGAGTATCGAAGCTTGCATGCCAGAGTTGAGAATGTCACAAGGAAGTTTATGCAGCTTGATGCACAGAGGAAAAGTCTTTCTCCCGGTTCTAAAGAATATAAGGTATGTGTATTGTTGGTATCATTGTCTTTGAAAATTCCAAGAGAGCTGCATTCTTTCAAAGTTTAATGTTCCAGACAGAGGTCTGTCTACAAATGCAACAAAAAACTATCTTCCATACCATGTTTGTATGTAATGTTGAAATACCAAGAGGACTGGCAAGAAGAATCCGATGAAGCACAATAGAGTACCTTTTTTTTCCCCCCCCCCCTCCTCTACATTGCCTTTTCCTTGCTGCTGAAGCACACACTAGCAAACACTACCTTTACTCGACATATGTTTGACATATGTTTGAGGATAGTGATCTAAATGGTCTGCGCAGAAACATTATGGTCTGCTGTTGATAAATAGAAAGAAAGAATTACTGATCTGTTTCTCTTGTGCTGAAATGTGTGCCTGTACACGAGTTGTGTCAGTCCTTTCTGTTTTCTGAACAGAATAATATGTCTCTTCTATGTAATAAATGGAGTCTTCCTACAACTTCTGAAATGTCATGCTTGAGTTTCAACTGCTACTGCAGCTCAGAGATTGTTTAAAAAAAAAAAACGGAATGCCTTTTCTGCAAATAATGCTGATGGGTGGACTTAAATTTTTTTGTAAGTAATTGCTGTAAGGTTTGTTTATTAGCTCAACTGTCTGTGCTTCTTGCAAGTACAAAAAGAAATGCTTTAGGTGTCATTACAGTGCTTGTTTGCTTGGGGAGTAGGTGTCCGAAAAGACTTGCTCTGAATAACTCATTGCTAAATGAAATATGCAGTTACTAGCCAACTGACTTGTAGGCTGCCAGCTACATTGTGTTGTCTAGAACAATAAAAGTATTTAATGTTGCAGAAAAGCTATTGCTTCTGTTTGTGCAGCCAAATACATAAACTTTTTGGGTGAAATAACTCCACTCTGCCCACATGTCATGTAGAAAAACATACAATATGCAAAGCTGCATTATTGAATTGTAGATCTGTTTGAATAGAGGGAAATGTTTCCCAAGGTTTATCTGTGAATACAATGTTTTTGAGAATAGACTGGATGTACTCTGTTCATCAGTTTAGATTTTCTGTCTATCTGTTGTGTCATCATCCCACAAAGCAGCAGGTTTCAACCTGTGGGTCAGACCCCTTTGGGGGTCGAACGACTCTTTCACATGGTTCGTCAAACACGCTGTAAGTCCGATAGTGAGCGCAGGTCCCTTTTATATAGGGGTTCCTGCATGGTGACGTCGTGCTTTAATATCACGTGACACGCGTATGTGATTACGTTGTGCCTAAACGTAACATGGTGATGTCATTGCGGGGGGTTGTGGTCTCAAATAGGTTGAGAACCGCTGTCATAAAGCCTTAACATAGCCAGTTCATTAAAGCAGTTTGCTTGATTAATCAACAAACAAAAGTGGTGAACTAAACATTTGTTTACTTTACAGATTGTGCATGAAGAGGTTCTCCAGGAGTATCGCAGAATTAAAGAAGTGAGTGTTGCACTTTACTTTATCGTAGTAGGAGCCAAATATTTTATATAACGGATTTTTTAATTTCCCTCTTGTTATCTCTATAGTTTAATGCCTTTTAGAATATAAAGCTTTAACTGCCTCTATCATTTTTATTTGTCTGATATTTAGTATTTAAAGGATGCACAAGGCTTTTTATTACTTAAGGTATACCTCAACAAAGTCAGCTTGCATGTTTTGTCATTGTTAGCAATTTGCAAAAATAAGCAAGCAGTGGTTCGTTAACTTTGTATCATGCATATGGCTATACCCACCCCAAGCAGCCAAATGTAGACTTTCTTTCTAGTTTTCACACAGAGCAAGTGGTTCAGTATTTAATACTTTTTAGTTTCATGTGCAAGCATAGAGGAAAATTTTAGGTTTTCAGAAGTCACGGCTTCATTTCTATTTAGCAGTCCAGCACCCCAATAATTATGTAATATTGCCAAGAACATCCCTTTACATTCAAATTCTTTTTCTATGGCCGCACTAATAATTGCATTACTAAATTCTGGCAAAGATCCCAATTCATATAACTGTGTGCGACTTGCACAACGCTTACAAATTCTCAAAGATAAAGGTGATCACATTTTATGACAAGTTAATGCAAAAAAACCCATAAAATTTCAAGAGGTTCACATACTTTTTCTTGCCACTGTATGTTAATACGTTACACAGAAAAGTACTTCAGGCCTAGGAATGTTAACATCATGTGCTATAGCATACCTTTTATTGTCTGTGTTAATTCCTCAACTATTTACTAGTCTATGTACTGTGTTGATCACCTGATTTGCACGTTGTGCAGTGAGAGTGAGGCAGTTATAAAAACAATAGCTGGACTTTGGTTTTCTTGCAGAGGTGGTAGTCCTGTTAGTGGGGAGTTTCCATAACTCTTTGTAGCCTCTCAAAGTGCACCTGTCACCTCAAAACTCTAATAAAATATTAGATTCTACTAATGAACACTTTTGTAAATATATATGTATTAAAAACATGTACCTTTTATACAACATTTCTCTGTCATCTTCCCTGTCAGCCCGCCTTTTCTTTCCTGAGTCGGGTAGATTGGGCTAAATGATTGACATTATGGCTCCTCCAATCAGATCCCTTGAATCACAATCTAGCAGGGATCTGATTGGAGGAGCCATAATGTCGATCATTTAGCCCCGCCCACCCAACTTAGGAAAGAAAAGGCGGGCTGACAGGTTAGATGACAGAAACATTGTATAAAGGTACATTTTTTTTTTTTTAATACATATATATTTACAAAACATTTCATTAGTACAACCTAAATTAGCATTAGTTTTTGAGGTAATGGATAGACTATGAAATTCCTGCTGTTGACCTTTACAGTGGGACAGCCACAAACATTACTCCATGACCTGTGAAATAACTTACTTTTCTGTAATGTTAATAACCCATAGAATGGTATGGAAAGAGTAACAGAACAGAACAATATTTTAATACATCACTTTTTTTTTTTTTTCTTTTCAGACAAGCCCTAACTATTATGAAGAAAAGTACAGATGTGAATATCTGCACAACAAGCTTGCACACATCAAAAGACTAATAGGAGAGTTTGACCAACAGCGGGCAGAGTCGTGGCACTAAATTTTCTGCCAATCAAGATGTGAATAAATACCATTATTTATTTAAAAATTCCAAATGTGTTACGCTAGATTAAGAAACTTTTTTCAAGAGTTTCAGTATTAGCAGACTTGATTTTTTTTTTTTTTTTTTTTTTTTTTTTTTTTTTTTTTCTGGTCTCCATTCCCCCTTTCCCTGCTTATTTAAAAAAAAAAAAAGCTGCTTTCTTGTCCTTTAATGTTCTTTGGACTTGCATTTATCTGTGGAAAATCAGTGTAGCTACTGAGCGTAGCAGTTCCTACACTTGAGCAACTGCACATTTTAAAGAATGCAACAAATGATGTGCTTTTTGGATAAATGTCTCTTAAGCAAATCTTTTGCCTGCAAAGGTGAGAGGTTTACAAAAAAATTTGCACAAAATGTATTTAAAAAACAAAAAAAGGTTTTGAAAAGTTATGGTACAGAAAGTGTACATAATACCTAGATGCCGTCTGTCTTTAACTTGCAGATTGTACCCCCACTGCAATGGATGCCTTAAAGTGTTTGCTTGTCTATAATTGGGTAGCTAACTGGCTACCAGCTTCCCTTTCTTAACAGCGGGAAGCTCTCTATGGCCTATCAGCGTCTGAGAGTGCTTGCTTGCGTGCTTGAGGTGAATGGGTTGTGAGCATGCAGGACAAAATTGCAATGCTGCTAAGTAATAGGCCTAACGCTCAGGTTCTACAACTGATGAGTGTTATTGTGGGATTTTTTTTCCCTATAAATTTATTACTACTATAATGGAATAATAAAGCATTTCCATTTAGATAGTGTCAGCAAAGTTAACTGAGCAATGGGAGGGAACTGACACTTGGAAAAACCTCCTCAAATCAGAGACGAATTCTACTTGTGAAGGTGTTTAACCAATATAATTTTTGGACAAAAAGGTAATTAATTGTAACCATGTAGGTGACCTATTTATATACTGATACAAAGTATTTTTGAAAAGATATGCAAAGAAGCTATTTACCTACATGTATATTTAATTTTTTTTTCTTTCTCCTGGGTTTCAGGGGGATAAAATAAAATACAGATCTATTTAACTTTTAAAATACTGTGATGATCAGACAGCACAAAAAAAAAATTGCATTTCATGCATTGTTTCCAGTTTACGTTGAATCCTTTTTTCTATATGGGAACAGACGTTATTTGGTTATCTTGACATTCTTGAGAATCTGAACTTTTTGTCCTTCAGTGATGCCAATGAAAAAGGGAAGCATTATGTTTACAGATGTGATTATTGGAATGTTTGCCAAAAATATTTGGTATCTGTAATAAACGTTGCCTCCAGCATTAAAAGTTCAATTTTGTTGTATTTATTGTAAACCAGAATGTTTGTGCAGTGGTCACAATGGGCAGACATATTTTTAGTCCCAACGTTACAAAAAGGATTAAGAATTTGCATAGTCTTTAAACAACCTGAATTTTCCATCCTAGCTGCTTTGAAAAACTGTGGATGGATGGCCTCAACCCAAAATGTTCAATTCACAAGAAATTGGTTAGAGATGGTCCCCTGGGGGGCAGGGCAGCCATAATCATAAGGTAACAAAGCGAGGGTGGACCTAAAAATTCACCCAGAATGAACCTTGTACACAAAGTCAACATCAAAAAGTAAAAGGGGTTTACACTCCCAAACCATTTTAAATGACTCTCATCCAAGGTAACAACCAAATATGATGTGTTATAACTAATGCTATAGACAATAGAAAGGGGATTATGTAAAACACCACAACTTACATGTAATACTCTCTGACAAACCAAATGTAATTGAACATAGTTGTACTAAAATGTCTAATTTTTGAATGTCACAAAGAAATGTTTAAAAAAAAAAAAAAACAGGGAGGGAAGGGTTTACTGTAACTAATGGCCATCATTCCCCTTCCTCATTACGTCATATGGTAATATGTTTGCTGTCCTGCCTTTTTGCGTAGATCAGTGCAGTGGAAATTATGTGGATGACTGAAATGCACTGTAGTGTTTTACAGTCTTAGCAATTTCCTTTTTGATAAACAGTATAAAATGGTTGTCTGTTTCCACACCAATTTTCTGATTACTGAAGGAGTTTCAGTAAAAAAAATATTTAAAGATGGATTATTAAAAAGAAAAAAATGTATACAGCATATATTAAACTGTTACTAATATAAAGGCAGTAACTGTTGTTGACTTGTTTCTTTAAATATCCACCCTGTGTCTTTATATTTACAAAAATGTAAATCTTAATCATTGCAGTCAAAATACCACAACACATTTTTGAGACTTTTGATAAATTAAGAGGGGGGGAGGGGATGCAATATATTACACTTTTACACTTTCCAATAATGCTTCAGACTTGTCATTTAATGCTGAATTTCATTAGATTTGTCTTGACGGCACTGAGTTGGCAATCTGTTTTAGTGTGCTTCTTGGGTTTAAAGTTTTCAAATTACAATATGTATTAAGCACAATACAAGACAAATGAATTCACCCGGGAGCCTCCATTGTCTGGGGTAATCTTTGGATTTAATGAGCCGTAATCCAATGTAATGAGACTTGGAAAGGAATGGGGGCTGAAGCTTTGCCCTATAATTTAGGCAATGTACTGACCTAGTTTTTTTTTATATTTCCTATCATTTGTTAAACTAAGGTCTGCATCCCTGTTGAAAACACTCAAAGTTAACATTTATGGTATTGCAACTGTTAATTTAAGAGCAAAAACTATCTCAAATCAAATGCTTAATGCTACAGTTTAAAAATACGGACACATTTTTTAAATGTTTATAATATGTCTACTTTTCTTTGTAAGTGGTATTTACAGGAGGCAAGTCTTCTACATTTACATGGCACTAAATACATGTGTTATGAAATCTTTTTTTCTTTTTGCATTATCAAAATTATGGAATTGCCTAAGTGAGCTAATATAAGGAAATGCCAAACGCCTACATTTACTATGTATATAATTGTTGCAAACTTGATATCTAAAACAGGTTTGACAGCCCAGTGAAACAGAGAAATAAATTCCATCCCCTATTATTAAATCCACCACATTATTTTCCAAAATGAGATGTGTGGGGGTTTGCTTCTAGAACATTTAAATATTTTAAAAGTTGTTTTACATTGCCATAATCATTATTGTCCATAATACATTAAATCCAAATGTAAAAATATAGTAAGATTAAGGCTGGGTTCACACTAGCACAGGCAAAGCTGCGCTTTAAAAAATAAATAAAGCTGGTCACCAACCCAGTTACACTTGCCTGATCCAATCACACTGGTGTGACCATGCGCCTTAATGCAGTAGAGACTCTTCATGTTTTTAGTGACCATAGGGTAGGGATACGTAGTTAGGTTGAGCAGGGATGCAGAAAGGTGAAGTCACAAAGTGTCAGGCAAGTACAATAGGAAAGCACATCCCAAAGATTTACTGATGTATTTTCGGGGTGCTTTTTTTTTTTTTTTTTTTTTTTTAAGCACAGTGTCAGCATGGGCTTAGCCTAACTTTTTTTTTTTGTGTGTGTTCTTGTTAGTTTACATAAATGTTCTACATTGTGTAAGATCAACACTAAGGAGGTTATTGGCTAAAGTCTAAATTGTTGCATAAATGTATGAATTCAACAGCTAAAGACAGTCGCAATAGACTGCTACTGTTGCAGTTGTGATTTTATATAAATATTGTTGCGGTCATGTCTTTACTATGGGAATATTGTCGCGACTTTAAAATTGTTGTGGATTTGCTATGGGAATCAGCTGTTTGAGAATTCGACAGTCGAATTCTTGCTTTAGCCAATAACTATAAATACTGCAAGTATTTTACTTTAACATAGAATACCATAGTATAAACTGGCCTAACCAATTCTTTAACTAGAAGCTTAAAGAAAAATGCATATCAGTGGTTTAAATACTTTCCTGCAACACTATGGACCATATTATGCCATTTTAATTGATACCTTTCCCGCACTGCTTAGTGATATTTTTTATGTGCAAATTAATCTTACTGTTATATAAAATCTATTCCCCTTAACTTTTGAGATGGTTCGGGCACCATATTTTTTTTCCTCTTCTTCACAGCTACACATATTTTGTGAATGGTACTTAAACTTGAGGTGACAGGTGCACTTTAAGTGGACCTGACTGGTACAAACTCTTAATACTAATTTAGGTTGTAATAAATTAAAGTTTTTGTAAATGTATGTATTTTAAAAAATGTACCTTTATACAGCATTTCTCTCTCTGTCATCTTCCCTGTCAGCCTGACTTTTCTTTCCTGAGTGTTGTGTGGGCAGGGCTAAATAATTGACGTTATAGCTTCTCCAATCAGACCCCTGTTAGATAGTGATTTAAGGAATCTGATTGGAGGGGCTATAATATCATTTAGCCCCACCTACCCAACTCGGGAAAGAAAAGCCGGGCTGAAGGGGAAGATGACCGAGAAAAACACTGTATAAAGGTACATTTTTAAAAATACAAATATATTTACAAAAATGTTTTTCATAAGTACAGCCTGTATTAGTTTTGAGGTGACAGGTACACTTTAACAGATCCTTTTTAGGAAGCAGGGAGTTGTCTTAGCTGAATGCTCTTAGCATTCAGCTAAGACTGTAGTAAAAGAAGCAAACTCTCTGCTTCTTTTCTGCTCCAATGCCAAACTTGAATCAAAAGTTGGGTTGCACTGAGCTAAATGACATTATAGCTCCTCCAATCAGATCACTGCTAGATCTCATTGGGAGAACTTTTCTGTCTGCCATCCTTTTAGCCCCACCCAACCCAACTTGAGATTCAATTTGGGCATCGGAGCAGACCCTGACAGGTCCACTTTAATGACTATACCTGCTGCTGAGTACTTTAGTGTTCTTCCTCAGGCATTTTTGGTAAAAACATCTGCAGCCATATTTTTAAATGGCTAAACATCAGTGGTGAAGTAAATCAATGAGGGCATCCTTGAAGACAGATTGCTATCACAGAAACTTGTGGGAAACTCCCATGTAATCCAAAAAACAAACTACAGGTCAATTTTGTGTGTAATTAAGTAGGGAAATTAGATTGTAAGCTCCATGGGGCAGGGACTGAAGTGACTGATGATCCTCTGTAAAGTGCTGCATAATACTGTATATCACCGCTATATAAATGAGTAAATACAATGCAATCAGTGCTATTTAAATACCATAAATATTATAAATTAGTAATGAACATCCTTTACTGCCCTGTGAAGCTTACAATCTAACTTCCATAAATAATCACACTGACTAGGGCTAATTTTGGAATGTATCCAGAAAGCCCACAATTGCTTAGGTGTGTCATAGCAACCAATCAAATTATTGCTTTTCTTCTAAATCCAGGAGATCTGGGAAGTCCTGACTGGTTATTAAATTCAGCAGTTGTTGATCAATTAAAGAAATCCCCTGTATGTTGGCAACTTGGGCAAAAAAACAAAAAAAGGTGTCTATCTGTGTGCACCTCTGAGCACCCGAGTTTATTCTGGGACAATTGTTTCCCTTTACTTGCCTGGGGTTAAGCGGTCTTTTTCTTCATGATAATAGGTGTCAGCACCCTGTATGGTTTCAAGCTACACAGCTAAATACTAAGTTTGTCTACCTTGCTAATTGGCAAAGAAGTCAGATTGTGCTTGTGCTCAATCACCAGTAGCAGGAAGTAGGACTAGTGAGTTAAGTAAAGTTTAAGTAAACCCTATTTATAAAGGTTGCCCCTTTAAAGTATTGCAAAGTGTAAAAACGATTAGTAAATATCCTCTCACCTTTTCACTCTGCAGCACTTGTTATCCCTCTGTAAAATATTCCTCCTTCCTGTACAGTATGAGGCCACGCCCCCTCCCCATATCTTTAAAGTTTGATTCATGGTCTTTATTGGCTTGTGCTGTTTTTCAGTCTGCTGGTTTTTTGCCAATTTTGGATTTCTAGAGCCGTTCATAAATATATATTTAAGTTTTATAGAAAATGACAGGGGTAAGCGGAATAAAAAATAAGTATAATTAAAATCAAGACTTCATCTTGAAATTTAATCTTTTTATCATTACTATGTAGAGAGAACCGATTCTAATCTGAGGACTAATTATGGGCCTAATTCAAAATGTGATTTAACAAACACTGACATCCTTATTTCTATATGTGAAGTGAATTTTCTAAGTCAGTCAAACTCATCCCTTTAGTTCAGCAATGGAAGGTTTAGGGGGTTATTCACTAAGGTGCAAATTTGACTGTCAAATTCTCAAACAGTGGATTCCCATAGCAAATCCACAACAATTTCCCCATTGTAAGGTTGTGCCAATTTTTTAAAAGTTAAGATTGTGACAATTTTCCCATAATTAAGTTGAGACTGCGACAGTAGCAGCCTATTGCGACTGTCTTTATCTGGCGAATTCGCACCTATACGCAACAATTAAGACTTTAGTGAATAACCTTTAGTGTCCTTCTTGAGTTTTATACTTATCTCTCATTTTAAAATTCCCTAATGAAAATAGTTTAACAAGCTATAAACATAAATGAAATCTGCATTCTAAAAATAAGTATTTGCAAAGTGTATATATTTTATAATGTCTCACATAAGAAAATCAATCTAAAATCTAATTTCATCTGAAATGGTACTATTTCATCAATACCCTTCATATCATAGCAAATTCATGCGCCGTGTTGTCATTTTGTATCTGATGACTTTGTTACTTTTCTTTCTCAGTAACAAATAGTAACTTTCTGGATAACATCTTACAAACTCCCTGAACAGTTTTATTTCAGTAAGCCTAAATGATTGATCGTAACGGCTGCTAATGACAGTCCTGGCAAGATTAAGTCTACTACATAAATTTGTTCTGGCAACATTTAATGGAAAAAAAACCAAACATGGAACACATTTATAATGGAAACATAAGTTTACAGTTTCAGATGTTGTGCCTCATTCTATAATTTAGGGTATTTTCATCTAAATATATATGTTTGTTTTAGCAGGCTGTAGAGCCCAGGTCATAAAAATCTATTATATTTCATCCTAATCAGTCTATCAGAGGCAGATCAAAGATGTCTGCTACCAGAACCAAAAAAAACCCTCAAAAATAGATAAATAAGGGATTTGACTAACAATGATCCCATTTGTTGCTTTCTGATGGCATGCAGAGCCAAGGTTACATAAAAGAAACTCCAATCCGCACAACACATAGGGGTTAATGACTAAAGTGAGAATTCAGATATTGAAGTGAATTCTCATTGCTTTGGGTGGCTAAGCCCTGAATTCCCATAGTGAAGCCGCGACTGCGACGATATTTCTATAATGAACAGTATAACGATAGTAGTTGTCTATTGGATGGTGTGCAACCAGCTTTAGCTGGCGAATTCATATCTATTTGCGACAATTCAGATCCCCAGTGTGAAAATGAAGAAAGTTTCAGGATTAATCTACTTACACACACAGATGTATGTTTTTGGATTGTGAGAGGGAACCCCATGCAGTTGAAGTCCAGGACAGAATTGAACCCAGAACTCAGCACTACAAAGTAGCAGTACTAGCCACAGCACTGCTCATGCTTTCTTTTCTAAAACCACTACTGCACTTGCTCTATTTAGGCAAAAACGCGCAGGCACAGAAAGTGAAGAATTTAACAAGACAAGATTTTATACCGGATTATTCTGGACTGTCCATCAGGACGTTCTATGAACTATTTATCCATTTAACTGTTTTACAGTGTGATTTTAAGCTTATTAAAGTATTCAAATACTATACACACCAGTGACCAACTTCTTTTCAACTGGGTACTGGACATCAATACTACAGATCATCCACTAAGAGTTTGGCATAACTACTTAAGGCCCAAATTCCAACAAGGTCTGGTAAGTGCATAACTTACAAAGAACAATATCACACAAGGGTTTGCACCATTGTTCTTATTATATTTTCCCAGCGCATCCACCTTGGTTTACTGCAAGAAAAGTGGAGTTTTACATTTGCATTCATCTAAAGGGATAAAAAGGCAAATTATCCCAGTGGACTGCTTGGCTGGACTTACTTAACAGGTTTCTTTACTGACTTTCACAGAAGGACTATATTTTTTCCATTACATTAACTTCTTGATCCATTGAGGCGCTGTACTGTTGGGATTGTCTAATATAGACTGTCCTATATTTTTTGTCTCCTTTAAATTGTATTTCACAAAATGATAAACAACACTGTAGAAAATGGTGGCCAATAACTTTGTGAATCTGTAGGATGCTGTCATCAGCTCTGCACTGTACATGCTGTGTGCAAAGCATAAAGTGTACTAAAAAGCAAAGTAACCCACAGTATAGCCTATTTTCCCTTCTGTGTCAATACTGTACAAGTGCTAACAGGCAAGGCCTGGCTCAAGACAAAGCAGAATGTTCTGTTTTTATAAAGAACATTTTGTGACTAACATCACCCCTCCTCTCATGTGCAGACCCAGAATAGAACTGTGGTCAGTTTAGCAGTGTTAAACTGCCCAGATACTACTCTTGCACCAAGCTGCCACCTACTGAAACAAAGTTAGATCAAGTACAGTAATAATTACTTCAGCTTATGCTTTTCATCACCCCCAGTAAAATGTGCTAAAGCAAAGAATCTAGGACAAAGGCACATTCACTGTGCTTTACATAAATAATACTATTCAAAAACATTTAGATATTCAAGCCCCCATTTGCAGTGGTTGTACAAAATGGGTCTCCTGCATTTTGTATCATGTATACATTGTAAATGTGAATGAAATGCACACTGGTCAGGGCTCTGTGGTAACCTCATGGTCTGGTGCCTTGTATGTATCACCTCTAATACCTACAATCACCTGTGTCTCCAATTAACAGATCCATTGTAGAAACACAAATACTACAGTAAACCCCCTCAGCAGTGTTTTTCTAAAAAAATTCTAGCACCAACTTGCTCTCCCCCTCACTTGAAGAAAGCAATGTCTTATAAAAGTAAATGCATGACTGCATGTGACCCACCGATTTACCGTTAGCATATCCCCCAACCTGGAAGGACAGTGATGTCATCAAAGGCTTCCACTGTTTTTTGATTGACTGGGCACCAGTGACATCGATAATTACATTAACAGTGCAGTGCCTTCTTTATTCTGATTGGCTGGGTTCCAGTGGGAATCATTTTATTAGGCTGTGGGGAGTGCACAGACTTGGGGACAGGGACCTGGCCCTTGGGACAGAATCTAAAAACAGACTGTCACAAGGAATCTGGGAGTCTTGGGTAGTGTATCGGTAGCAAAATGTGTTGGGTTGACAACCCAGCTTGACTAGGCTGAGAAACAGCCCTGCCCAGCTTGCCCAGGACTGGTTTTGTGCATTATATGAGTCTCTTGCTTACAAACAGGGGAATCAGAAACTCTCTTGTGCAGAGCTGTCCATTCTGCTAAGGCCACATCCTGTTCTGCCCCAAAAGCAACCCCATTCACTACAATTGATATAACTCCTCCCTTTCCTTCACTAAGCCCTGCCCCTGGATCATCCAAAACCAACAAAGAAAAAGAGCAAAACTCTGGTTCACGAGTCCCAGAAAGTTCCCAGATATTTTGCAAGACTAATCAGAAATACATGTAACCCTGCCAGATGAAGTAGTTAATTAGTGTCCTGGATGAATTTAACTGTCACTACAATCTTACATATTCAGAGTTTAGTGACCAGATCTTCTTTTTTACTAGGGACTCAATAGTAAAAATGTAATTAGGTGTGTCAGAAAATAGATACTTATTTAGGTTGAAAAAGGTACATGTCCATCAAGTACAAACCTATTTAAAAAGGTCTTTAGTCTACCCTTGTTAGTCCAGAGGAAGGATTCTATAAAAGCTGCACACCTATAAAATAAATGTTTTGTATTATTGCATTATAACGATTGATATGTCTATATCCATTCTACACAATTCATTGTCTATATGCAAATAAATGGTTTGCATTGGAAAATCATGCGAAATTCTTGAGTTGAAGTTTTTAAAGGGATGCTCTATGGATGCCAGATAATCAATTCTAGATGAACTAAAAGAAACCCATTTGTTGCAGTGATAATTAGTTATCAGTTCGGATACATGGTGCATAACTGTTTCAAAAACTATTAAATTTGCTGTATGCATCTACCATGCTGCATTGGACTGAACTCCTTGGTTCCCACAGGAAGCAAGATCAGCTACCCACTAAATCAGAAGATTTTATTCTTGTCTCTTAACTCTATCTTTAGTCCTAATGATTTCTTTGAATCCTGCCTCTTTGTTGTCCATAAACTCCATACCTGCTTTACCGTACCCTCAGGAACATGGCATCATGGTGCAGTTTGAAACTCCAGCAGGGCCCGCCAGGAGATTTCTCTGTGTCTGGTGAGCCAGTCCCATGCTGATTAGTAATCAACATTGCAGCATGTGGACTTCAGGTGTCTGGTTTGGAAGAGATGATCTGAGAACCTTGGTTAGTATCTACTTAATGGTTTGCTGGGGCAAAATGGTCTAGAATGGTACATTACCATTATCTCTGTCTGATAAATACCCTCTTTTTTCACCTCTGTTAATGTTCAGTATAAATCATCCCAGCTTTCATTCTGTTAAACCTTATTCTAAGGTGTGTGACTGTCAATAGCTAAACAGTAATGATGCCTGTGTCACTTGCTGCTTCATTTTTGTATAAACTCATTTAGGGGGTAATTCAGGAAAGAGCGAAGTTACCTTGCGATGCTTCTCATCAGTTTGCCGAGACGGGTACGCGCTCCCTGGTCCCCTGCAAGCGGAGATCAGCGAACGCTTTAAAGGTACTTCGGCTTGGTGAGGTGACTCGAGTGGTCGCAAGGTGAGCCAAAGTACCTTTAAAGCGTTCGCTGATCTCCGCTTGCAGGATCAAGGTAACTTCGCTCTTTCCTGAATTACTTAGACTGTTTGTAAAAGTTGTTCAAAGAAAGGCAAATGTAGAGACTTCTACATCTAATGTGCAGTTAATGAGTCCAGGCAGAAATATATGTTAAGTTCACCATAAAAAAATGTCCAATACACTATCAGCAAGCAATATAAAATACTTCCCAAAATGGTGTTTATCTACAAAAACTACACAATCACACCAGACGGTATGCAAAAAGAAATATCTACTTATCACAAAAAAAAAATCATTAATATATGAAGGCGTTCCCTCCAAATAATACAAAATAATGTATAGCACAAATCAAAATGCAAAAGAAATGTACCGAAATCACATCATGCGATGGCTCAAATACTACAATGACAACAAGGTGTTCTATGGGAGAGAATAAAATTGTAAAGATCAAGTAGAGTATAAATAAGTTACATTTGGAACAGACACAAATCTCTCATGGGTACATCACTAACTGGGTATCTCATTCATGTACTGTATATTTGTACCAAATAATTACATACAAATCCCGTTTATAAAGTGGAAATGTTAACAAGCCCAGCACTAAAAAAACATACAGTATAGTCCTTATGCTTAGATAAGTTGGAGTATATATTATGTAAGCCACTCCGCTATATAAACATTTTTGTTTTAGCTTATTTACAAAGCTGTTCGAAGCACATTTTATCACCTAGAAGTGTTCTTCTGCCTCAGGTTGGCATAACCTATTATTCCTTATGCAGTTGGTTCAGTCATTTATTTCCCATCAAAAAAGAATGTTGTGATCGATCTGTAATTGAAAGTGCACCTAATAAAAAAACCACTGCAAGAAAGAAGAGGCCTATTAACTGTTAGAACTACACATAGCTATAATAATGTTACCAGACTAGCTGAAAAATCAGGAGCATTTTTAACTTATGCTTCTAGCAGGATTTACATGATTATAAACAGCATTGGACTGGGGTTTATGGGCCGGTTTGACTTCACGTGACCTGATGGGGAGAGAGGAAGTCTCAGCTCTATCAGAATGGCCTGATGGGTGGGTCGTTAGGGGAATTTTCCCAGTGTCCCAGACTTTAGTGAATAACCCCCTTAGGCTAAAAAACAAGGTTTCTTATGTAGAGAGCTTATTCAACTAGCTCAAGGGTGCACCAGCCCAACAACAGTGAAGACTGAAGTCTATAAAGTTGTCCGTGAAACTAGACATCTTTATAAGCCTTCTTCCTTGAATCAGTAGTAATAGATAGGAGTGGGGAGAGGTGGGAAGCTGGAAGGCCAGATAGAAGAACATTGCAGTAGATCAGACAGGATAGGAAAAGAGCATGCATGAGGGTGTTAGCAGTGGAGTGAAAGAGAAAGGGGAGGATCTTGGCAATGTTAGGAAGGAAAAGTTGACAGGTTTTGGAAGTGGTAGAGATGGATTAAGAGAAGGATAGAGCAGAGTCAAAAGTCACCCCAAGACAATGTACAGAGGTTAGAGCAGGGGTTCCCAAACTTTTTACATAGGGGGCCAGTTCACGGTCCCTCAGACCAACGGAGGGCCGGACT
>WMED01001512.1:0-27308 GCA_019650415.1 Pipa parva
TGGCATCTCAAAATTTTCAAATCTGGCCCAGAAGAAAAAGTAATTGAATAGGCCTGGTGTGCAGACTATCAGAGTGTGCAGACTATCAGAGTGTGCAGACTATCAGAGTGTGCAGACTATCAGAGTGTACAGACTATCAGAGTGTACAGACTATTAGAGTGTACAGACTGTACAACAGAGTGTACGCTTTGATGAATAAGCCTAGAAATATCACTGAAGACATATTGCATGCTAGCTACATGTCAATATGCTCATGCCTCGAAAATATATATTACATATATTTACACACACAGAAAGAGACAGTTGCAATTATCTAAGCCTGTATGTTATTGTAGCCATAACATACATTTGGTTAGACTAATGTGACAGACTGGAGATTGAATATATTAGCAAAAATACATATTTGTTTTTTGCATAGTGCTATTACAGAGAGCTAAAGTCACTGCTTTAAACAGCTTGCAATCTAATTACTGTTGGCTGAGGGAGATATGATGATTTTCTTAAGGGTAACAAATAGGTTACATTGGAATACACCTGGAAGAAGTAGAAGAAAAAAGATATATTTTATCTGCAATTGAAATTGCAAACTTTCAAGACTACTTGGATCTCTTTGCCAGACTTTGTATCCATGAAGAGATCTGATACCATGATACCAAGCTTGATGAAGAGACCCATTACCATGATACCAAGCCTGAAGAAGAGACCCATTACCATGATACCAAGCCTGAAGAAGAGACCCATTACAATGATGCCATGGCTGATGAAAAGACCAGATACCATGATACCAAGCCTGACAAAAAGCCCTAATCTGTTTTTAATCTACTCAGCCAATAAAAAATACATGTCTGGCTTGTTTCTACTTCTATCAGTGACTATAATGTAGAACAACCTGCTGCTACAAACACAGGAATAAAACTGGGCATCTGTGTGGTGTTTTTCCTCCCAGTATCTTAGTCACTAAGCTATTCCTATGTACAATTATACACTATGTAAACCTATACAATTACACAATTTATTCATATACTGATAACTGATACAGTTCACCTGTTACCGTGATATAGTTGTGACCGCTATCACAAACACAAAAATTAATGCTTTGGGTGCTGTGGGCATACTAGCAATTATCAGAGTTGCAGATCATTATTGACAATTGCAATCAGGACTGACTCAACTAAATGTGGGGTCTATGGCAAATGTAACATTTTGGGGCCTCCACTTAAGGCGACAGTACGATATCTCTATGAATTTTCAAATATAAAAGTTATTGCTCTTACAATACATAATGTATAAAAAGAGGTCTACAAGTGCTAATGCACAGAGTGTAAAGTAAATAACACACTAAATTCTGTTAGGGCCATCTAAAGTCCTGAATGCAATACAAAACAAGAAATCCACAGTGGTGCTCTCCTGTGCAAAATGAAATTGTTCCCTTTATACTGTTACTGATTGCTAAATATCCATCACTGAAACAGGTGTAGTTTTAGCTTTCTTTTGAAGATTATATAAATGTTGTATTTGTTGACTGGATATTTTCCAAGGATTGCATTCATTCACACTAACAATTTTGTTACTGATGCAAGCTCTCTACAATATGTTCTAATTTTCCATAGGACACCATTAATACAAACATTTACCCAGGTTGTGAAAAGTTTTCACAAGGCATATCTTATCGGTTACTGCTTAATGGAACTTCACCTTTTGAGGCTATACATTGTGAGCTGTGGTGTTTAGAGGTTGCACTTATTGTAGAATGATTTTGTAGTGCTATTGCACAGTATTAGCTTCATTGTCACATCTTCTGGCTCCAGTTTTGTAATGATAAAATGTACTTATCAGACCCCCCTGGTATAGTGCTAATACAATTAAAAAAAATACAAAACAATCGCCCTGATCAGTTTCTTTTCTTTCTTTTAAAATGCTAAACCTAATGAAAAAGCAGTTTTACAATCCTGCTTTGTAACCTCATGGATTTAGACTTTTTTTGGATCATAGGGAATAGAGGAACTGGATGCAGAGTTCTCTCATCCTATTGATGCCATTGCCTACGCTTGAAAAGAGAGAGAATAAAGTGAAAAAACTTCACTTGAAAAAGAGAGAATAAAGTGAAAAAACTTCACTTGAAAAGAGAGAGAATAAAGTGAAAAAACTTCACTTGAAAAGAGAGAGAATAAAGTGAAAAAATTTCACTTGAAAAGAGAGAGAATAAAGTGAAAAAATTTCACTTGAAAAGAGAGAAAATAAGTGAAAAAACTACACTTGTAAAGAGAGAATAAAGTGAAAAACTTCACTTGAAAAGAGAGAGAATAAAGTGAAAAAACTTCACTTGAAAAGAGAAAATAAAGTGAAAAACTTCACTTGAAAAGAGAGAGAACAAAGTGAAAAAACTTCACTTGAAAAGAGAAAATAAAGGGAAAAAACTACACTTGAAAAGAGAGAGAACAAAGTTAAAAAACTTCAATTTCTGAAAAACATGGTAGCTTTTTCAACTTCTTGTGATTTCTTTATACAGTGATTCTTCGACAAAAGATCCTAATTAGACGTAAGGAGAATGTGTGAAAAATATTTGCTGTTAAGGCCAGAAAACTTCCCAACAAGAATTACCCCCACTAAAATGATTTGAGGGTCTATCAAGCAATGTATAATGCCTAGTGAGTAGTGAACAATCAAACCCAGAAATGGAGTAAAAATAACCTTTTATGTATTATGGCCATGATGATCTAAGTTCCTAACAGCTCCATAGTGGGTAAATGTGTGGAAGTTCAGCAGCACCGTTGGAAGGACTAGGGCTTATTTATGATTTCTTTACAGTGAAATACAAACTGTTAAAAAGAATTAAAAACAGTGAGAATCTTTCTATCCCAGTAGTAGGAGAACCTGTATACCATGTAATAATACTAAATATTACCTTAGAATATTTATGCCATTAAACCAGCTGTGGATTGTTGCAGTTTGTTGTGTGGTAAGTTTCTGAGCAAATTATGTGTAATGGGTTTGTAGATTCAGTTAGTATGTAATCTACATGTAGGTACAAACATCTTTGCATGTTTTCAGCGCCACATACATGCTTTTCACTTTCAAATATATATTTGCCTACAACACAGAGCTAAATGATGGAGATGACATACTGTGAGATTATTATTAACAAATCCACCACAGTTTTTACTGTATGGTCAAGCCACCTGTTTGTTGTGACTACTAAATTTATATCTAAAATGTCAAAGTGTATATTAACTACAAAGTATAATTAAATGTCATCTAAGTATATGTAAGTATGCCATACAAAGCAATAATACAACTACTATGACAGAGTAGACTGATCGTATTGTATTTATGTATGAATAAACAGTATTATTTAAAAAAATGTAACACTATTTTATCAATGTTTCCCACAGTCAACTTTGGATAATTTGAAGATAGAGTGTCTAGAAATGTAACCAAACCCAGACTATCATAATATCAGGTTACAGAGGATAATAGCACAATATGGGTGCCAGATATTCATAAATAATAATCTATATAACAATGTATAAATATATCAGGGGACATTCAAGAGATCTCTCCCACAATCTATTGATACCAAGAACTGTAAGTGTAACAAGAGCACATCCTCTCCATATAGAAAAAAGAAACTTTCTACATCAGCATAGAAGGTTTTTTTACTGTTAAGAGCAGTGAGGTTATGGAACTCTCTGCCTGAAGAAGTTGTTATGGTTAATTTCATTAGAGAGTTCAAAACTGGTTTAGATGTTTTCCTTCAGGGTAAGAACATTACAAGTTATAGGGACTAGATAACTGAAGGTGGGATCTTGATCCAGGGTATTATTCTGATTGCCATATTTGGCTCTTGCCTCATGGGTTTTTTGTCTTCCTCTGGACTAATATTACAGGAAAATAGGCTGAACTGGATGGACTTGTGTCTTTTTTCAGCCCTATAAACTATGTTACTATGTTAACAAATTCTGCACACTTCACATTAAAAAAAACTTACACTGTCTGTATGATAAAAAACGAATATTTAGAGAGGGAAACATTGCATAACTGTTTGTCCTGGTATGCCAAGTAGTCAATGAAATTTGTCAGATCTTAAAGATGCTGTGTGAAGTTATGGAACTGACCAATGGATTCCTTAACAGAGGTAAGGATGTCTACTAACCCTGTTCTCACCCCTGATACACCAGCTAATCTATCCTAACTACCTTCCGTTGACTTTTCCAATATGGGTGCCTCATTCTCAGCAGGTCCCAATGCAAAACCATGTGCTCATTTTCTATTTCTTTATTGCTGGGCCCAACATTACACACCCTCCATTAGGATATACCACATCAGGTACAGTGTGGTCTAGACTTGGGGTATTCTCTACTAGAGGAAAAGATACTTATTTTAACATGTTTTTCTCTGATGGTGTTTTACCTCTAAGTTCACAGATTCCTGCTAAATTGTTCCCCACCAATGGTAAGACCGTAAATTTTGTGGAGGATTTGATTAGAGTGGAAGATTTATTAAAAAAGTTGTCATATCTGTAAGACTCCTATTAAGGTTATATATGAAACGCATTTAACTGTTAATTTCAGCTTTTAATTTGTTTCACAATTTATTATTAACCATAACTACAATGATGTGACAATAAATACAATTTTAAAATTGGAGTTGATCATTTGTTTGCAGAAGAAGTGGTAAATGAGCCATATAAACTTTGTAGCTTTGTCTATATTATATATAACATTTTTACATATGTAATTTGATTCACAGATCGTTTTCATTATTAAAAGCATTTTTCTTTTGCTTTATAAAATGAAGAGAGGAATTGGTTTATTTTAAGAAATGAAATCATTGTTATGAGTTTGAGAAAAAGTGCAGTACTGGGTATATAAATAGTAATAGCGTGTTTCTCATTTCATTAAGCAGGGTTCCAAGTGCATTCAAGGCTTTGAAACCTGTTCACAGAGGGTTGCAGCAAATAACATAGTAATGTGCATAATAACATATCTATCAGTGCCTGGTATTCCCCTTACACAAATACCATCCAGTAAGAGCTTCAACAGTACTCTATAAACCAGAGAGTTTCACAGTTTTTGCTGGTCACATTAATACATTTCCACCAATAGGTTTCCAACATTAATTGAGGAATATTAAGTGTATTGCTCCACTTGGCCAACCTCCATGTCAGAAGAAGTCTTTTTGCAAACATTATCTTCACAATAGCTTTGTGATTGGTCATGTTCCTTGCCATGCATTGTGAGATACAGTGTTATTAAATGTATCCAATGTGTAGAAAAATATTAATCAGGTCCATTTTTCAGTCAAGGTATGCAGTAAACCACATCTATAGACATTGCAAGCCTTAAAATTTATGTTCAGTTTAGGGAGTTCCACATAGTTTTTTTCTTCCATTAAATTAATGTATTGTATGCAGCAGGCAGAAGGACAATATAATAATTGCAGGAGTTGCATTGGATTCTTGATACTGTCCTTTAGCAGGCTAATCTGCCCATTGCATCTATGAAGAGTTTATATTCAGAATGTTGCACATGGTGTTATTATAAAACATGCAGCAATTCTGTAAAGATTGATTCCCACTTGGTACACCCAGCCATTCATTTGTAAAAGTAAGTTCCCCATTAGTGATCTGTGTGCTATATTGGGGAGAGAAAAAAATGCATTACACAAAATAAAAGGAAGATCGTGAAAAATCTTTCATTATTTTCTCAGTAATAAAAGTATTCCATTAAAAGTCCAGCTCAGTTATAAATGTAACAAAAACACTAGATTAACAACATGCTTTCTGCTCCTATGATCTCCTTTACAATATGCTGCTGGTGGGATCATGGATAATTCTACGACATGAACCCTAATAAAATTGTCAACTCTTTTAACAGTAATTTACAGGGATTTTTCAGGAAAGTCTAAACAGTTGCATACAGGACCATAGCAGTTCTCCATGTATTCAGCAAATTCTGTGATGTGCCAAATTCACATCGAATTCAGACACTTTATGGATGCAGACTTAAGGGGGTCTCTGCATCACTTTGTGTGCATGGCTGCTTGTAATTTGGCTATTCGTCAAGCTTCAGAGACTGTAGCAAATTTGAAAAGCGCACTTTGTCACATTCACTGGTTTGACTTCACCAGATCAAAGTGGCAAAATAGTTGATGATGGCAGGGCTCCAGTTTGACATAAGATTTGCCTAATTGCTCCAGGGGGTGCTAACACTGTGGGGTCAGAGGCGCCTGTACCACACTAGGATCCAGGAGTGCGTAGTTCCGCTACTGCCCCCACTAAAGTAGTATGTATATGTCTGTGTAGACAAGTAGTAAAATTTGACCAATGTCCCTTAGCACAGAATATACTGTTACATATCCAGCAGACCAAGTCCTCTAAAAAAGGAATGACTACAATAAACAGAAGTAAAACACAATGGAAAAGCTTACCAAGAAAAAAGGTTCGAGCAACAGTAATAAAGGGTGTAGCTTGTGTTGGTAATATTTTCATTGCCCAAGAAATCAATGCAGTTACCAACACTGCGAGGGATAAATAAAATTCCTAAAAGAAAAAAAAAATTGTTTTTAGTGATTTTGTACTGAGATTATTACTGGAGATACATTTATTAAGTTCGAAATATTTTTATCATCATCATTAAAAAAATTAATTAGTTTTATTATATCTCTATGTCTATATGTTCATCAGAATAGTTTCTTCCTGAAATGGCACTGTATATAAATATATCATTATATGTAACAATGCATAATAGTAAAAGGTTTGCCAGTCTCTTTTGTGGAGAGTAAGAATTAACTCTCATCTACCAGCATATGAATGGATGATATCAAATTAAAAAGGGGTTGTTCATTAATGTTGAGAATTCAGTGAAAGTGATACACTTAGCTGCATTTTTCTTAAATTGCAAAATCCTTCAAGAAATCACTGAAATTGCAAAAATGATTTAAAAAAAGAAGAAGAGATTAACGTCTTACATTCACACTGGCAAATATGTGCGAAAGATTGTCTTTATTCATTACTACTTTATTTTTTACTGGAAGCCCCGTTTAAACAAAGCTGCTACTAGTGGCAAATGGAAATTATAATGAATCCAGAAATGTGGGAAAGGTAAAAACATTTACTTTCGGCGATAAAAACATTTGGTTTTAAATAACAAATATTGACAAATACCCCGTATTATTTGTCATATATTAATATATGGTGAACCTTCGTCTATAACTATACACTTGCACCTTTAATTTATCGGCTTAATGATGAAATTGTGAATTGTACTGTGGATGAGTGAATTTTCACTACTTCTTCAACTTTTAACAATCGTTATTTTATATGACGTGGCGAATTATTAGCTGATCTTGTACTTATTTATGCACCACATTGCGTCTATTAACTGCATATTTCTAGACAATGAGGGTTTTCATTGTGTGTTGAGGTAATAATTCGCCACTGTCTACTGGTGTGATTAAGGGGATTTGATTTCACCAAATTAAAGTGACAAACTGAAGGATTATGGTAGAATTCCTATTAGCAATTTTTTATTTATTTAAAAAAAATCTTTCAAAATGTGGCAGCCAAGTGCCAACATGAGGTAGGAAATGTCTGACATTGAAATGAATGTAAAACAATTCTTGCCATTTATGCAGCTATTCTATGATGACAATACTAGTGCCCAAAACAAGAAACAAACAGTACCATTGCCATATCTTACAATAATACATGCATATTGGCGGTATGTTTTCATTAATATACATTAAATTAATATAGTTATGGTTTGATTGTCTCCTTTAAACAAATCGATGTTTAGATGACATAACTTTGCTTCACTATGTCTGCTTATGACAAATTTACTATAATAAACCGTTATTCGCCTGCCAAAGCGTAGAAATTACTTAGTGACAATTTGGTCCATTGTAGTGGCAACATTTTAAACAGTAAACATGGACAAATGACATAAGTACACAATATTAATGGGGGATATTTATCAAGGTCTTTTCCACCTAGTGACTGTTATTTGACTTTAGTCACCGCCTTTAGATTATTTGTATGTATGTATAATTTTATTTATATTTATATCCCCATATGTAGCGGAAATTCGATGTCGATACATCTGTAGCATTATTACTCAAATTTTTAAACTAGCGTCTCTAACACTGTAGTGTGCAGAAAAACATCCAGTTATTTGGATGGATACTGCATGTTGGTTCAGGTACAGATCAGGAATTGCCATGTCTGGCTGTATTAATGACATTGTTGACCACAGCATAACTAAAAAGTACATTTGGAACTTTTGCATATTGTGATGCAAGAGTTCAATAAAAGTTAAGCAAAGATTAAGTTTCTCTATTTTAGTTTTACAGTGTCAAATGAAATTTTAAAGTTGATTTAACAATGATTTAAACAACAGAAATTACCTGCTACACAGGCATTGACAAATGATACGCAGGCCCCAGTTAAAAGGGCTCTAAGAACCAGTTTGGCTAGGTCACCTTTACGATGAGGAGCCATGGATGCTGCAACATAAAAATAATATTCTTCTGAACAAGGCAAGATATATAGATAGATAGATAGATAGATAGATAGATAGATAGATAGACAGATAGACTAGACCAGCGCTTCTCAACCTTTTTCGCCAGCTGAAAGTCATCACGTCACGCGTCACGTGGTGACGTTTGCAGCCGACATCACCCCGCAGGAACCCTTATAAGAAGGGTTCCTGCTGGCACTTCCGGGTGCCGGAGCGGTTCTCGACCCCAGTGGGACGGCCTCACGACCCCCGCCGGGGTCGCGACCTACAGGTTGAGAACCGCTGGACTAGACAGAGATACACACATAATACTAATTAGCTTCTAACTTGTTCACCTGTGTCTCTGCTACACAGCAATATACAGTAAATGTACTTTCTTTCTAACTATTAACAGCTTTTCCCCACTGCACTGCCTGATTCCCCTTCCTCTTCCAAAATTGGATGGCACAGTTGGATCATGCTCATTTAGTACAAATTGCAATCAAAATGACAAAGAACAGGGAGGGAACAGCTTGGAGGGAAGATGTCAACTTTGATCATAATAATCGTATGCATAGCTGTACTCCCTTTATTAGCTGTGACTAAGGGGGAAAGTAGATAAAATATTGTGTCTTATAACTTAGAACTTCTTTAAAAACCTATAATCAACATAGTTTTTCATTTTTATTTTTTCATTATAATTCTTAGAATAGAATAATTAATTATAATTCTTCTTTATTTTAACTTTACGAACAGAAAGTTACCAATGTCAGCTGAATCGGCAAATGTAACAAACAAAACTTTTATTGTTCAATTGAATTATAATTCTGTAAATCTGTGGATAAGTACTAATTGGAATAATATAAACTGTATTCAAATTAGTAGTAATTCCCAGAAACACTCTCTTTGTGAGTAGTTTTTTACTCTCCTGTATAAAATTGTCACAGTTTCATCTTATCGCCTGATGAAGCTTGCATTTATCATTTATTCTGTTAGCCAATAAAAGGTATCACCTATACTCTCTTGTGTTTTGTTTATACTCTCCCTAAGCGTAATAATACGTGACTTTATAGGCTACCTGACTTTTTCAGCTTTGTTTGGCAGCCCAGCTCCTCCATGTGATTTTGTTCTGGTGCAGTAGCATTGCCTACGAAGTTTAAGACTGAGGCTATATACAGTAGCTATTGCTAAAGGAATGTTTTTCACTGTAAGTGGGTTTAGAGCTGGGATACCTAATTACTTCTATAGAAATAATTGGGTTTTAAATCATAACGGCATTATTGTTGGTTATGATTCAAATAGCTACTTTGGGGAGTTGCAGGGACACTAGACGGGGTTTATATAAACCATAACCAGCAAAAGTGTGGCTATGATTTAAAACCCAATTATTTCCATAGAGATATATTACAATAATTGTTATTGGCTAACGATTAGACCAATTATCAATTTGATGATTTAAAAAATCGATAATTGATCTGATGATGATTATTGCCATCATTGCTCAACACTATTCATCATTATCCATTTCTTTATTAGTATCTCTGTGTCACGGTTTATTCTAGTTAGATAACTTCCTTTCAATCAATCCACTTTATTGTTCTTGCGAACTCAGTATTAATTTACGTGAAATATTTAGCAAGTCCCCTATCAGTAGGGGACATTAGATCACATCTCATTACAGAGATCGTGATGTGAAAAATTATTTTAGCTTTAAAAAAAATGCTAAAATACTAATTTATCAAAAGCGGGTCATTTATTCTACTATGAAAAAGAACATGTTCTTACCCAATCCTCCTAGCATGATTCCAATAGAACTAAAATTTGCAAATCCACAAAGAGCAAAGGTGGTGATGACTTCTGCTCGCTCCTGTAAACAAACGGCATTAAAGGTAAAATAATAACTAAAAACATACAGGGTTTTATTGGCTAAAATCTGCTCACTCCTGTAAATAAGCAGCATTAAAGGTAAAATAATAACTAAAAACATACAGGGTTTTATTGGCTAAAATCTGCTCACTCCTGTAAATAAGCAGCATTAAAGGTAAAATAATAACTGAAAACACTCAGGCGGTTATTGACGGAAGACCAAATTGTCTTGTAAAGCTGTGAATTCACCAGTTCCCCATATCCAGGTATTCAGCAAACTGCAATGTGGCAAATTTGTTAGTTAAAGCCGGTCGCACACTACACAATAGACTGCTACTGTTACTGTTGCAACTTTACTATAGGAATATTGTTGCAGTTGTGGATGTGCTATGGGAATCGACTGTTTAGTAAATAAGGAGTAGAGAATCAGTGCATAGCCACCTGAAGGGATGAGAATTCACTTCGACAATCAAATTCTCACTTTAATCAATAACCCTCATTATAATATTATCTGTTTATTGGAAATTATATTGACATCTGATGTTGTCAATACCTTTATTTAATCATATAGATAAGTGTTATTGTCTGCTATGGCTGAGTAGAAGTAAATATTACTAGTTAGATACAACTTACTGAAATCCATTGCTTTTTCCCATCGATCCATTCTTCATTTCCTGACAGGCGAAGTTCCTTATAATCTGCCAGTTTCCTGTAGGCCACAAACTCATTCAGAATGAGCTTGGTCCCTAGCATTTCACCCACCATGTCAGCTTCATTCCAATTCACACCCATCATAAAAGCCACTGGCATAAATATGTAGGAGAGAATCAGCTTAAAAAGATATCAGAAACGTGTTCAGGTTATTTGGTTTATAAAGTACAAGCTACAATTTCTTGCTGATTTCTTTAGCTTGACAAGTTCTGACTAACTATGAATCAACAATATACCTGTCATGTTCCCAGTTTCAAACAATATGCATCAGCCCCACTAACCCCCTTTGGTGATGGTTAATTTCACAAGTACTGTACACTGACAGCACTCTATTGTGTATATGTGTTGTTATAGTAACATTGAAAATAATGCCTTAACTAACCTTTATATAACTATGCATGTAATTCTTGCTAGCAATTTAATAAAAAAACTGAATGTAGTGAATAAGAATTCAAGATGAACTACAAACAAGATGTTTCAAGATATTCAATTTTTTTATATCTCATAATGAAAATATATTATTTGTGTCTTGAAACTATGTGTAATTTTTATTGAAATACAGCAGCATTGAAAAAAAGTAATTTACTAAAATGTAAAAAATTACAGTTCCATAAATACATAGCATAATTATGGGGGTAGCAGTGATCTCAGTCGCAACCGGGCACAAGCACCCATGGGACCAGGCTGCTCCACAAAGACCACTGTGACCAACAGCAGCCACACACCAGAGGGGTTCAGCAGTGCACCTGGACCCAAGTGGGTTTAATTCCACTGCTGCTTCTGCCTGATTAGGGATTGCATTGCTGCAAATGGCAACTGTTTCAGTCACGGATTTCAATCACAGAATACAAGAGCCAGATACAATGTACTGTTCTTGTGTTGTTGATTGTAACATCTTGATAATCTGATAATATCAAACATTACAACTAATTATTCATACACAGTTAATACTTGAGTTAAAAGTATAACTGGTTTTAATTTTTGTTGCTAGATGTATCAACAACATATTGATTTTATTTCAACTTGAGAGGTACTCTTCATAATCTAATTGAGTCAATGTTATCATAGGAAAAGCAGAATGTCCTTATAGCCTGAGGTCAGACAACTCTAAATGAAGCCATTTATTTATGAAATTTCTTTTTTCTACCCAGCCTCGAAGTCTTCCTTCTTCTCATATTCCCCTGTCCATCCTAGCCCTGAATGTCATTAACAATACAGTTGGCCTTCACTCTATGGTGGGCAGGGGAACTTGCTAAGGCAAATTGTTAGATTTGCTGTAAGTTCATGAAATTGCTCAATGACATCTGTTATCTTGAATTATAATAGTAAGGAGGTACATTATTACTTCTATAACATACCAAGAAATCTGAAATGGTGGTTTACTGGGAAATGGTGAGTTATATGTATCATAACAAACATTTTAACCACAATAATATCAGTGTAACATAATCCTACCTGAAGTGTGAGCTCAGGGTAGTTCACCATACCTCCCAACCAGGAAAAGGCTGCATTTATAAACTCAAGAAGAGCCATGAATGCAATTAAATTGGCTGCAATGTTGGCTACCAGTGCCACTGAGGCAGAAGCTCCATTGCTTGCTGCTTCAAGCAGATTTCTCTCTTCACTGTAAACGCAAAAATGTATGAATTTAAAAGCAGCAAATATGGTTTTTGTTTTGAACATTTTAATAAATAAAGGTCAAGCTTTATATGACATATACTCTTCTCTATCTCTCTCTTTGTATACGTATATATTTCTTTACTACTAGTATATTCAAGATTACTATTTAAAATAGTTTCAATGAACTGACTTTAGTAGAAACATTTTATAAGTAAACCAAAGTAGAGAAATGAATAGATTTTCCAGACTTGCACCTGAGTGACACATTTTGTATATGTGTATATATAAATATATAGTAAAACATGAGAATCAATGTCAGATACAGAGTAGGCAGAGACAAGTCAAATATACACACATATTTATCTCTCGAATAAGGTACTGATAACCAACCTACAAGGTGAGTATAGGATTCTTTATCTCTCGAATAAGGTACTGATAACCAACCTACAAGGTGAGTATAGGATTCAGGGTACATATACCTGAGGGTCTACAAACTTTGTGTATCTAAGTATGTTCATGGAATGCACATATTGTACCAGTACCAGTTTGAAAATGTTTAGTTTTGATTGATGTCAGATTGATAACATTTATTCTCTGTTCCAGTTTGTCATTTCTTGTACAAGTTTCTGTATACATTTTTCACTCTTCAGTTTTTTTGTTCCATACCACACCTGAAGAACAGACCCAAACGGTCTCAAAAGCTTGCATTCACCATCTATTCCGTTAACCAATAAAAGGTATCACTTATACTCGACTTGTCTCTGCTTACATCTATGGCTAACACAGTGCTGTACTCTCTACAGCTTCATAAATAGTAGGCTTTACCCTTTCTCTATTTTAACACCCTCCTCATTTTTAAATCTTGATTCTTCAACCTCAGGATAGACCAACTTGGACATTGCAAGGGCGCAGGGAGCAGCCATGACTGATGCAGCGATCAGTGAAGATGCATCAATCTGAAAAGGAAAGAAACAGTTCTTTATTAAATATTATCACACTCTACAAATACTTTTCAACAAGCAAAAACAAAATATTGCTAACATCAAAGGTAGGTAGCATCATTTAGGATAGTTTTCTATTTTTTCTAGCCAAGTGTATAGTAAGCAAGATGCACAGTACTATAAACTCTGATTTTATTATCACACGATAATAGTGTAGTATATTTCCAAGTCTGTGGTACCGGAACAGGGACCAGCATTGAATCACTAATAAACAGGGCTTTAAAATAAACTATACAGATAGAAAAATGCTGATGCTGTGCTTTAAATGATACAAATCCTAAAATTCACATTCTCTGAAAAAAACTTCAGGTTTCATACAATTACATACATAAAGTCGAATAACCTAGTACTTTATATTTTAAATAAGGTTGCATTACCTCCTAAGTTACTTAGAAGAGGGAAGCAAGAGGGAAACTCTATATGGAAAATGTTGAAGATGTTTGCTCTGGCTTCCCCTATTCTAAGCTGCCCCCACCCCCCCCCACCACCACCACCCATACTGTGCATTACTCTTTCCATATTGTGAACTCCCCCTATGCATAATGATGTGCAGCCCCTTCATATACTGTGCATCCCCCTCCTCCAATACTGTACAGCTCTCATTGCATACCTCTGGCTCCTCCCCCCTTCTGTAATAGTACTAAGTAGGTATAATGAGTACATGCTGTAACACTGTAACAGCCATTAGTGCTGCAGGTGAAGTGGCAAAAAGAAGTCATAACACAGAAAAGAATTAACACATTCTAATGGTTTACTTGGAGCCAAAGCACAAAGGGGAACTGCGGGACAGGGGAGGAAGCACCAAGATTGTGGTAAAGGGCCCATTAAATGGGGAATTAAATCAGGAGTTGGAAGTCTTGGGTGGTATAAAAAACAAACAAAATAGGTGCAGCGCTCAATGATAGTGTAAAGTACAAAATATTGACCATCCAAAATATAAAAAAACTTTTGTGGAATCAAAAATTGCTGCTTCTTCTGTGTAGAGTGTCTTTCACAAACTCCAGTGTATCAAAACAAAAACAAAATCTGCAAAGAAGCGCAAAATAGACACAAATAGTGCCGAATCATTTAAAAAATTTAGTATTCTGAGAAAAGACAAAACGTCCCAAATGATAGTGTTAGAATGTGATTCAAAAACACCCAATTAGTGCAAAAAAATTCACACACGCTGGCCAAACGGCCGTGCTAAATGCTCACCAGATGAATGTAACTTTCAGGCATATAAATCAAACTTAAAGACAGATTCTTGAATGACCACTTCAGGACTCAGATTGAATCACAGCAAGAGATAAAACGTAACAGGTGCAATCAATAGCCTCCATCAAACCAACATCCAGCACTCCAAACGCATGATGATCACATGAAATAAAGAGGGTTCCTCATAGTGTAGTAATTTTTATTCAAACAAGATAAAAGAACAGAAAAATGGGTACTCACAATATCGATATATAAAAACAAGCGTTTCTCCAAATGGCTATGTGGGCCAAAAGAAACAGCCGAAAAAAGTCTCAATGAAAAAATGTCCATTTCGTATTATCAAGACAAGAGGAACGCCGGAGCCTCCACTCAACGCGTTTCACTGATTATAGGCTTCCTCAGTAGTATCTTTGGAGACAAGCGGCGTGTCATGTATTTTTTTTACATGCCAGGCACATACAGTAGGAAAGGTGTTATGATCCACTCTTTGCACACATTAGCACTAATAGACCTCTCATGAAAGAAATAAATGATATAACATATGCGGACTTAACGCCTTCCTGCCAGGCTACAGCTAATATTTTTGCAGAAACCATATCAGTTTTGAATTTTCTAACAAATACAGCACAAAGTAACACATTAACAATAGATGTTTCCATTCCATAGATCTTACCCCAAACTGTATATAGGCTCCCATGACACTGCCCGCAATAGTGGCAAAACCTCCAGTCATTACAGCATGGATTTCTGATTTAGTCATATCTGGCAAATAAGGGCGGATTAACAATGGAGCCTCTGTCTGAAAGCAAATAAAAGGGGTTAAGTCATCAGTTTAAAGAGATACATCATAAAATTACTTTAACCTTTTAACTCTGAACATGGTCTCAGAATTTTGTGGTGACATTAATCAATAAAGATATAGGATTGCTTTTGTCTTACAGCTGGCACATTTGTTCAGGTGATCTATTGAATGTAATGTTTAAATTGTGTGCTCCTCGCTAAATTGGTTGTTAGAGGTTTTTTTTCCATTTCAGCTTGGATACATGAACATCCTGGTTCCCAACAACAGAACGTGACAAATTGAGCCCCCTAACATGTTTTACACCCCCATTTACACTGCAAACTGATGAGTTACACTGCTAAGCATACTAAGCATACCCTGGGAGGCTCCAGTTGAAGTGGTGGGACCCTAACAGCAGTACCCCCTGTAATCCCCAGCTCAAGAAATTGCCACAAAGAAGAGTAATTCTTTTTGGACTTATGGGCTTTCTTGTGATCTAGAGCGGTGTTGACTTTTTTTGTAATTGGATGATAATCTACTATTGTTAGCAGAAAGATCATTTTAAAGTAGTGTCGTCTTACAAAGGAGCTTCTTGTAATCTATAAAAGTCCCTCACAGGGGCACATCTGCACAGGGCATCACTTGGACAAATCTGTGCTAGAAAACTGATGTTCCACTTATGGGTGAACACTCAATACACCTCACTGAATTCATACCACACTTCAGAAAAACAGTTCTAGGTAGGGCCACTTTTTAACTGTGAACCTGATAACATACATTCACTTAATATAAAATATATATGCTAAGAAACAGCTTCACTGACTGCATAATTGTAATCTGATTTTTAAGTGTCCCTTTTCAAAAACTAGACCTGTATTAGTCTATAGGTGTTGCTATTACAAATGTGAAAACAGAAGCAGAAGAGAGCAACCACAACTCCCCTACATCATGTGACATGATGCACATTGTGCTTTGTTCATATTTTATATATACTTTACTATTATTTGTATGAAAAGCCAGCGCTATTGAAACACACATTATTATATTGAAACATAAATAATAGTTTTTTACTATTTTATACTTGAGGAAAATGCCCTGAAACCTTCTGGCGTCAGAGCATTCAGTAGGACACATTAGAGAACATTTTTCTGTATTGTCCTTTCAGTAGTTGGTAATGGAATATCGACAATACAGAAAAATGTCCTCTAATGTTTCCTACTTTCACTTGGATTTAGTTGAATCCATTCCTGATTTGAAAAGTATTTTCTTTACAGGTGAATTTTCATAGGTGGTTTTTCCCTGCCTTTTTTTGCTATTACAAAAATGGTGAATTAGGGCCTTAGTCAATAAGGAGAAGCGAATGTGCGACATCATCAGCATAGCGTCACAAATTGATGTAAAGAGAATTCAATAAGCACATTCTGACTTTATTCAATATGCCCCAGGTCTGTCTGCACACCTGCCAGTCCTCATGATTGCTATGTTAAAAGATCCTAGCTATCAGAAAATGTTTCTAATGCCTAACTAGAGAGATTAGGAACAAAAGAGTTAAATCATTAAAAAAACACACATAATGAAGACCAATACCAATCAAGACTGATATTTCTCTTATTCAAGCATACATTACAGTAGTTGTGACAGGTCTGTACAAAAGCTCAATTACAACACACATAAAATGAGCATATTTTCCTTGTAAAGTCTGACATAATGGCATTAACATTTGGGTTTTTACATACCTGCCCAACAAAAATGTTCCCAGCTACACTCAGTGTTTCTGTAGCAGTCGTCCCCATTGTCATCTGCATGAGCCAGGAAATCTAATGCAAAGATGATTATTTGTATTATATTTTTATACAAAAAGTCTAGAACAGTAGAAAAACCTGGTTAGAGAACAGCTGATTCTGGTATATATATATATATATATATATATATATATATAGTATACACCATTTAGCCGCCATACTAACACAGGGAAGACAATAATCAATGTTGTTTCATTTTATTAGTGTAATGAGAATATTGTCGCAGTCGCAACTTTATTATGGGAAAATTGTCGCAATCTTAACATTAAAAAATTGTCGTGACTTTACAATGGGGAAATTGTAATGGATTTGCTATGGGAATCCGCTGTTTGTGAATTCGACAGTCAAATTTGCACCTTAGTGAATCACCCCTATGTCTGTGCATCAAAAAATCTGCTTGATTTCTACAAATTTTGGATATGCATCAGCTTATTATTTTTTTATTAATGGCCAAATGAGAGCACAGATTGTTATGTCTCCAAACAATACTGAGATTAACAAACGCAGATGAGTATTTACATCAATACAGACACATGTACCAGACTTAATTTCACAGGCAGTTTTCTGACTTTAATGCTGAAATGTTTGCCTTGACCATTTACACTACTTCTAACCTGCAGGGCAGCAGTGTCACAATGACCTGCTGGGATACTGGGAGAATTCCCACCTGCCAGGCCAGACTGACAGGGAAGACTTCTCATGGCTTGTGTGTAACGTTGAAAGGCAAGGGGGGCCTCCTGGTTGACCAACCCCAAGCCAGTCAGACACTGTAGGGCAGTGCTGTTCTGATGTGTCCTTAACCTACATATCATCTGTGTATTTCTCCTGTGCTCAAATTATACTGCTAGCCTGTGTCATCTTAAGGTCACAACCACATAGACTACTTTTTACCTGACCAGAGATGAAAAAATAGTATCTATAGTTTCCTATGAGATAATTCACACAGTAACATACGTAGTTTATAAGGCTGAAAAAAGACACAAGTTCATCGAATTAAGTCTATTTCATTTTTCAACATAGACAATGAGCCTAATTAAAATCAGCTCAACCACAAAGTAGCCCTGGCCTTAAAGGTTTAGGGGGTAATTCAGCAAAGAGCGAACTTACCTTCCGATCCTGTGCATCAGTACGCAGAGACTGTTACGTGTTTGCAGAGTCCCGGACACAAACATCAGCGAATGCTTTAAAGGGATTCCTCACAAAGACTCAAATCCCTTTAAAGCGTTCGCTGATGTCCGCATTCAGGATTCAGCGAACGTGTAACAGTCTCTGCGTACTGATGTGAAGGATCGGAGGGTAAGTTCGCTCTTTGCTGAATTACCCCCTTAATGTTGGTTAAGAGTTATAGTTCTTTATTGCGCAGATAGTGTGTTTACACAGTTATTTTCAGTATACCTGACATAGTAATGGGTTATGGAATAAGCTGGGATGATATGAATGCTAGGATATGCATGTCTCATACATCTGGAAATAATTAGTCACAAACAATACATGTATATACACTGCTATATACCTTAAGAATGACCCACTGCATGAGGCCTAAATAGTATAAGACAGACATCACACAGCTGAAGAAGACCACAATCGGTAGAGCCTGAAACAAAAAAAAAGAACAATTACAAAAAATACTGAACAACATAAGACAAATACCACTAAAACTAAGTGAAGACAAACGTGGAATTCAGTTTCTTCCCATCTTTCATTCTACTCCATTCTAATAAAAATGCGGGTAAAATATATTGAAGTTTTCTATAGTTTTGTCTGGGGGAGATGTATTTCTCCAGTAACATCAAATGCCCAAAAACAAGCAATGAAATGAAGACACAAGAAACAGAAACTGGATTTTTTTCCTGAGGCATTGTAGTGCAGGAGAGAGGCTATCTCGACTGTCTCCTGTGATGTGCACACATGATGCTTATGGCATCTTCAGTCATGCTTGTTCTCCTATATAAATCTGATTACACAGGTTGCTATATATATATATATATATAAGATAAGGGATTAAAAAGATGGCATTAAAAATTTTAGGCCTTATTGACAAAAGGCTGAATAGTCTTGTAAAGGTCTGAGTTTGCATCTACTCGTCACTTCCCCATGTTCACTTATTGAGTAAACCCTGTGATGTGGCAAATATGTGACCAATTTGGGCGACAATGATAGTCACAATCTTACAGAGCACTTTATATCACTTTGTGTGTCTCTCTGCATAGTTACTTCCACTATTGACTAAGCAGTGGATTGTCCAAGGTGTGAGTGTGACTAGGTGTACTGCTCTGAATTCGCCCATTTGACTTTGCCACATCAGAGTGTTTAATTAGGGGGCTGATGACAGGGCTTCACATTCTACTTCTACCCAACTGACTACGCCACACAATGCATCTGTCAGTGATCACCACTGTCTGTTTGCTCGACAATTCTATTCACCACTTAGTCAACTTCAGTCACAGATTTTAGAAGCCTTCTTAAATCAAAGGAATAACTGATGATGAATGGTATTCATTCCATTCAGGTATTCATTCCTTAAAGAATTCTGAATATATCTCAAATGATAATTCATTTAACTCTAGATTGACTGGTGTAGTGTGCAGTATCACTTCCCTTAGACACATATAACAATAAATAACTCAAACTTATTTCTTTAAATAAAGACACAGCACAAAAGAGTGGGTACGGTGGGCCACAGCTTTATTTATAATCACAAACATCAAAATTCTTTATTGCCAAAGCTTAAATGTTTGCCCCTCTACTTTTACAATACCCTTAATGACTACCCCCATGCCACCATCCTTCTTCCTTTATGGTTGGTTTAACTCTTGGCAGTGGATCCTCTTCCACACCAATCTTGGGCCCTTGCCCAAGTAGTGCCCAATTTACAGCATACATCTCCCCCCAGAGATACACAAATACTGGCAAGCATTCCAAATATTCCGCCCAACACCATCTGCAACAAATATTCTCATAAACCTGCCATGCTCTCTTCTCCAATGTGCACTATTCGCCCCCACACCTGTCAATCACCCTTCCACTCAACTACTACCCTATTTTCTCTCCATGAGTCTCTTTTAATACTTGCTCTAGTCATTCTAATAAATATATATTCTCTTTGAATACAGCTAGTATGTGGGTATGAATCTACAGTATTAGCATTCTATTTTACGTTTTATTTCCACATGTCTCACTTTTCGAAATATCATCATTTTTTATTTCCAAATGCCAATTTTTGTTTTTATAAAGGATTTGCTATGTCCTAAAAGTGCCAAACATTTGGATATTTTTTACATAATAGATCGTAGCATCAATCTATAAAATATTAATTTAATCTGATAATCTAGCAGGATGTTTATCCATTTTTGTATCTAAATTATTATTAAATATATCTATTTACGGTACTAAAATGGGTAGTGCTTATTTGTTTATCATACATTAATAAGTGAAGTAAAATGTTACCTTTTATGAGGGTGGGCCACAAACCCCCACAATAACAAATTCTATATCTTCAACAACACAATGTAAAAAAAAAATTCTACACAGTATGCTTACAGCAATATGTTATTTCTCTGTATATCAAAATACTAGCTCCTCTAGCCATATACTGAATAAACCAAGTCATGTCTGTTTTATAGTATCTATAGTTAAAGCTCTAGTTAAACAAACAGTTTAAGAAAGGTAATTTTTTTCACTGGATTGAAAATGACAATCTCTTATTTCTATTATTAACTATTATTTAAGCCTCTAACAATTCAAGCAACTACTTTAAAAGTAAAAAATAATTCAATACCATATGTTTATTCACATACCTGAAAAGCAAAAACATCTTTTATAAGAGATGTTCCAAACACAAAGCCTGAGCCAGCAGTTGTATAATTCAGGAAAATCTAAAGATAAAGTGTTTGTTAGTTATTACACAAATAATTACTTTTCACATTTAGAACTAGTACCACATTTTCTGAGAATCAGCTCATCTGTTTAAAAAGGCTACTACTCCTGCACCCTCTCTCTCACCAGACACTCCACAACCCTTATCTTCTCTCTATCCTCCATCTTATTTTTCAGCTTTTTGCCTTTCTATCTCCATCTGCCCCATCTACACCCAAGCAAATCTTCAGTCTATTTTCAAAGCAAAGTTGACAGATTCAGCAAGTAATTATATAAAGTCAATATAAACCATATCCTCCCTCTCCTCTCCACATTTCTGCCCCCCCAACCTTTATCCATTCACTGATGATGCATTTCTGTCTTTTTGTTCTACTGCCTCACCTCTATACCCAATCACTTTACAGCTTTGCCGTACACTACTAACTGCCATGACTTATCCTTATCCTCTCCCTCCAACTGGAACCTTCCTTACCTATTTAAACCATGCCCTTAATCAAACCTTGGTCTCCATATACCAATCTATCTCTCCTCAACTTTTCAACTTTTCTACTAGAGTTCCTGGTAATCATTTGTCTCACTCACGTTTAGATCGCTACAAAGGCTGCAATTAACAAAGTGGCCAATGAATTGTTCTTAGCTAAATCAAATGTCCACTTCTCCATACTTATCTTCATAAACCTAACATCTGCCTACCATCCACTGCTACTCTGGAACTCCACCCTCTTCTGGTTCTTTTCTTTCAGTATCTCCTTCTCTGGGTACACTTATTTCTCTATCCTCTCTGTTCATTACCTTATACTCTCTTTTGCTCACATTACCTCCCCTCCACGGATCACTCCCACCCTGTATCTATTAGTTAATGCTCTAGACCTGTAGGGCTCCATAGTTTTCAATCATCCTTAAAAATCGACCTCTTCAATAAAAATTAAAACCTCTCATTTCATCCCCACTTTTCTCTCTCTATTCCCCCTCCATCTTTATCATTGGCTGATCCAGCACTATATCTGGTCATATTGGGCTAGGCACAGCACTTCCATAGCCTACCTTATATATGAGTGGGATTGCTAGTATAATAGTGTTTATATACTATAATAATACTTTTCCAGAATTAAAAAAAAAGTAGATAAAAAGGCCTAGTCATGTTCTAGCCACCTGAATTTGTTCTCCAAGAAACTTGAAGGTTTGGTAACCAGGTTCAGTACGAATGATAAAAATTCCCAAGACAAACTCAAGTCCAAGACCCCAGAATACTGCTCTCCAAGACACCTGTTAAACAAACAAGATGTGTTTCTTAGTTTTGCATAAAGTATATAAACATAGCCATAAGGTGGAGGCTTTTGTTTGGCTTACTGTCACGGTTACACATTTAGTTATAAAATCACTGATAATGGCCACAGAGGTTAAAAATAAACTTTGGTAGACAGACAAAATACACACAAAAAAGTCTATTGAGGCACTTGCTCTAAAACCCATCTCTCTATACGTTTCTAGCACGTATTTCAAATAGCAATAATTACTGAAATTTTTTATTATCTCAGTTGTCCTTGAAGTAAAATTCCAGCAGCAAGTTTCTATGATATTCTCCTGGTATTAGCCATGATATTACACATTCCCCCATTAGTAGATTAGTACAACAGCTAAATATTTAACTATGGCTAATCATTCTGCATTAATTAGATGTATCAATATAGTCTACACTATGTTTAAGATAAAAGTTTGCTGTAATTGATCAGAAATGACTACAGATTTATTGAATCAGAATAGTTCATGGTAATTGTACAATAATGCCTTTACTTACATTCATCATTATGCTAATTGCACAGAATATACTTGTTTCCTTTATGTTTGTTATTAAACTGAAACATGAGAGTTTGTTGTAAATGTATTCTTACCGCACGGTGATGCTCGGAACAAAGAAAGAGAATAATGATGAACATACAGACTCCTCCAAATGAAACAAGCTGTTCTGGCCTTTTGGCAGTATCTATGGAAAGCCAGACAATAAGGCCAACAGCAACCAATACAATGAACACCCTAAAAAAAAGTAATAGTGGTCATTTAAGCAGTGGCTGTATCTTTTGCCAGTCCCATTGCAGCATACAGGGCGTCAGAGGCAGTCATGTCGACAAGTCATGTGGCATGGTTACAGCTCATTATTGCTCTTTTTTGCCCCATTGTATTTGCTCGCATTTTCCATAGTAGTGGATGATAAAAGGGAGGTTTATGGAGAAAAAACACAAAATAGATGAACTAATCCAAAGCTTTCAGATTTATTTCTACATTTTTATTCTTTAATCTCCCATATGCAAAACTCCACATATATCTTTTTTTTTACTGCAAGTGATTCTGTTTTAAAAGAGCTGTTCACTTTGTGCCTACTCGCCCCTGGAAGTAAAGTGAGTGGAAGCAAGCATTTGCACCATGTCTGTTTCAGTCAGAAGGTACCCAGAACATTCTTAATCAGGTCAGCTGCCCATTCCACTTGCAGTGAAAGCTAAAGACTGGGGAGGGGTTATTTACTAAAGTCCAAATTGTTGCGTATAGGTGCGAATTTGCCAGATAAAAACAGTCGCAATAAGCTGCTACTGTCGCAGTCGCATCTTTATAATGAGAATATTATCACAGTCACAACTTTATTATGAGAAAATTGTCACAATCTTAAATTTAAAAAATTGTTGCAACTTTACAATGGGGAAATTGACGCGGATTTACCATGGGAATCCACTGTTTGTGAATTCGACAGTCGAATTCCCACCTTAGTGAATAACCCCCTATAAGAATGCCTTGTTTTAGAAATGATTGCCATATTTATATAACATTTATTTTATGCTTATTCATTTAGAGTGAAATAGTGCTTTTTTAAATATAACATAAATGTTATATTTAAATATAAATGCTCAAATATATTGAGCATTTGTTCAATTAATATATAAGCCAGAGGACAATCATAAACAAACATTTTTAATAAAGTTTCCATAAAAGAACCTACTATAGTATGATTATTACTTACCATTTTATCCATCTTTTATATCTTTTAAAGAAACCCACAACAGGTCTGAAAATCTGTTTTATGTTCTTCCCAAACAGATTTTTCACCAAATCATAGCCAAGGAAAAAAAGCACCACAAATGTTATAGCGACCAGCGCTACAGCCCGATTAAAGTTCAGTACGCATGCAGCAATAAAGTACGCGGCATATCCTGGAATTAGCAAAAAGGATCAATGATGAGTTTAGAGCATGTCAAAAATAGGAATTATATTCTATTTGAAATTTTCATATTATTTTGGGATGATGGGTACTAAACTAAAATAAAGAGGGGTACATTAAAAACATCTTCCTTCAAGTTTTCTTTAAATTATTGCCTTTCCATTCAGTCTCAAAATATATAGATTAAAACTGTGCTTTAGGTGCCAGGGCCACTGGCCACTTTTACTTTACAAGCTAGATTTTTTGAAAATTACTAGATTGATTTTCAGTTTAAATTTCTATTCAGACCCTGTCCTCTGCCTTGTCTCTTTAGTGATCTATACCCTAGGATCTGTTGGAGGGAGACTAATCAGTTTGTTGAAAGAATGTATAAATATCTGGATTACTGTGGGTATGAAGGTGAAATACTTAGCAAATGAAAGGTTGCAAATGTATGGCTGGCAGCTCTAGCAGATCACATATACCATACTTATTTATTTATGCTGTTGCAGTGCCCTGTGCCACTGCACAGGTTGCACATCACTAAGGCCTTGCCTGGGCAGCAAACTGACACCAAGACAAGAAATTGCTGGGGTGGATTGTGGGACCATGGCTGGGCTCATGTAGGTATATCCCAGTTGATCCATAACCACTGCCTATAGTTATGTCCCTGGAATTTAGGTTGACTGTGCAATATTTTGCCATATTCCTCTATTACTAACTTTAGCAAAATGACTAAAACCAGGTGTCCCTAAAGTTACATTTATGCTAAACATCCCCTTGGGTACGAATCTATGGCCTCCGTATAAAGAAAAGGCAGTATATTCTTAAATTTACTGTATTAAAGTGGGAAATGTATCTATGCTTTAGATTGGTGCATATTGTATGTATAGTAGTATATTCCTTTTCCTTATTATTGAGAGACCTACTTTCTACTACTGTTAAAAAGTAATCTAGAAGCCTCAGTTTCATACAACCCTGAACAGCGCCCATGGCAAGGTCACTGGACCTTGTAAAACCAACTAAAATTGCTGTAAACAACAGATTTTGTTGCAGAACATGTCAGTCACCTGCACAGAGGACACCAATCACAATATATTTTAGAATAGTTTTGTGCGTTTTGACGTATTTTTCAAATGCATCATATTGGTTGGTCAGTTTACTAAAACAAAAAAGAAAGAAAAAAAAAATTTCACACACAATGTTATCCAAGTATATCCTCAGTGGTTTACATTCTAACTGATTACGTTATTACTGATGTATCTATTGATATTTAAACTGTTATAAATATAATCTTTAACTTTGTATTATTCTTTATATTCTATGTAGTATAAATCTTTGTATTCTATGTAGTATAAATCTTTGTATTCTATGTAGTATAAATCTTTGTATTCTATGTAGTATAAATCTTTGTATTCTATGTAGTATAGACAAACTACGTAGGCAGTAAGTAATGTTTAGTGGTTTGGAAGGTCAGAAAACATTTAGGGGAATCATTAACAGGCAAACTTTACAGAGGTGCAGTAACCTATAACAACCAATCAGAAGTTACATTTTATTATTCCTGCTTCCTTTTACTAAAGAATGCTGACTGCTGATTGGTTGCCATGAGTTACTAGATCACTATAAACGATTGCTCCTGTTGATGAATTCCCCTGACTCTATTTCCTCTTAGACTTGATAAATAGTACATTTCTTTAAGTTAAAATATTCACCCTTATCAAACTTTCTACCCTCCTTGTCAGCCACAATTACAACTACCTGGGATAACGGAGGAATATTCTAGAAATAAAACTGAATTCTGGCTACATGGTGAAACAAAGCTACTGCAACAAAGCCAAAACCAAGAATAATCAATCCAACCACTACCATTAACCATACATATACATGATGCAGTTCTCATAAATCATAAAATAAGTTTTCCCTCAAGCATATTTATTTCATTTCTTATCTCTTTAATATTTATATTCTCACAAGAGACTGTGATACCAGTAAGTCATTTTTAAGGTGGATTTTAATTATTTTCCTTTGAGTGGGCCAAATATTGTGCATATTCTGCAGAATATGGTTACTCACCTCCAAGTACTACGTTTTTCTACAATGACATCTTCATAGTCTCCCCCCACTTGCTCTTCAGCTTCTTCCTTTAAGAGAAGATTATGAACATGTATTCAGAAACCTGTTCTGAAGGTATTGCTATTGGTTAAGGAGAAATAAAGGCATAAATGAAAATATATTATAAATTGTACCTGGCACTAGGTGGGATGTGATAACTTTCATAGGGAACGGAGTAGCTATTCTGAAGTTGGAAGGCAGTTTCATACAGCTATGAAGCTGTGCTCTGGCTCCCCCTCCTGCCTGGCATCGGTGGTGCAGAGCGGCATCAGCGGCATCACGCCTACTCCAGACATGCGCAGTGATGATTTCACCACTCAGATTTCATTGAAATCACCTTAATCTGAGCAGTGAAATCAACAATGCACATGCCTGGAGTAGGTGTGATGATGCTGACACCACTCTGCACCACCGATGCCAGGCAGGAGGGGGAGCCAGAGCACAGCTTCATAGCTGTGTGAAACTGCCTTCAAACTTCAGAATAGCTACTCCGTTCCCTATGAAAGTTATCACATCCCACCTAGTGCCAGGTACATTTTATAATATATTTTCATTTATGCCTTTACTTCTCCTTAACCAATATCAATACCTTCAATACCTACTTTACATTAGTAGTATACTTTACATTAGTAGTATACTTTATATTAGTAGTATACT
>WMED01001513.1:1234-27289 GCA_019650415.1 Pipa parva
CCCATACACTTACTTGATTGTGGTATTGCTGGCAAATGTGCATTAAACAGCATTGCTTTGTGTGAGACTTGACTATATCAGGGGTTTAGGGAGAATATCACACAGGGTGGATTTTTATTCAGAGTTGTCTGCAGCAACAACTGCTTTGTACACGTCGTCAATTACCTTCTATGACCTGCTTCCATGGTCCTGCACAAAGTCTGTCTATAGGTGATTTTTTCAACAGTAAATACTAGTGGTCAGATTTCCAGCAGTATTGTATAGGAAGCAATGAAAGTGATTTAGGGTACTTGTATAAAGTAGTTTGTCTCTCCAGAAAAACATAATTGGCTGTACAGCCTAGTATCAATCTACCATTATAGAATGACCAAGTAAATGCTGCATAGTGCCTTTTGGTATAAATATATGCATTACTGTTGGTTGCAGTGCCTTTCCTACAAGACTCGAGGATATCCTCAGTGTCAATGGTTTAAAATGATACTTTTTCAAGCAGGAAGTGGGAAAGTTTTTAACATTGCTGCAGACCAGAAGTTTTTATTTTTTAATCTTGTAGTACCCTTTAACTGAAATGAACAAGCAAAAATAATGTATTGTATTAGTGTCACATTGGGGTATTTTAATTACCAGAAATGTTTCTGACTTCAGTGGCGGTCAATCAAATGGCCCTGAATTGCCTCCTACATATCTATACAATGCTGATGTTTATTCTTTAATGATTAGACAGTTTGAGCTAATTGGTTACAGCAATCAGAACTTTCACAGCTCAGAGATGATTGCTGTTCTTTTTCTATGGGTCAGACAGCAAGGCAGAAAATGTCAGAAATAAAAATACAGATCTATGAAAACACGTTCAGAATCACAAAAACAACCTGTTCCATTTACGCCAAGGCCCACAGTGCTTTTTTAACTTTTTGTTGTTACACATTTAATAGTAAAAGAAAAATAGACAGCTAGGGTGTATTTTAGTACACCTTGTGTGTGTGTCCTGTAACATAGTTCTGACCAATATGTGTAAGCCAGGGCTGCCATCAGAAATCACTGGATCCTCAGAACCTGACAAATGAAACAATGACATGTTTTGCATTTAAATACTCTACTCTGCAAAATGCCAAGTTACATTGCTGAGTGCCAAGTAGGCCATTGGTTCTATTCATCAGTGCTGAGAAGTTCAAATGTAAATGACAGGCTCTCCTCTTCCCTTTAATCTGAGCCCCGTAAAGCATTATCCCTTGTACCCATTAGTGGCTACTGTTTTAGGTCTGTATGCACTTATCCATTTGAAAGTTCATTAAATCCTTTATAACCAGTGAAAAGGCCTTATTACATTAATGCAATTATTTTAATACTAACTGTAAAAGTCAGTTAGAGGAGTTTAAAGCTAATGAAATGCCTTACATTAAAAACATAGCACATGCAACAACAGTGTGTTATTTAATAAAAGTTATTAGGGGTCAACAGTGATGCAACTGATGGACCTAGTGCAACAGAACATTTCTTCAAAGCAAGGGAATGTCTGCTATACGTGCCATAGAAACGATAGGAAAACATTTACATCCATGTTGATGAACAGTTTGAAACTGACTATAAACAGTAGTGTGAACCTAGCCTACGATATAGAACTGAAGCCTTGATATAAATTCATTTTTTCTTTTTAGATATGTTAGTTCCCTGCAATAAATTTATCTGGCAGACAATTTGTTCTTGTACATTCATTCGTCATTGTCCACCTTTGCTTTTCATTCAGAGAAGATAAGGTTTAGCTTGATTATTGAGCCTGATATTTCTTGAATGTGTCTCATAGGAGGCAGTTGCTGACTGCACATTACTGGCTAGCAATGCCAACAATGTTTGTTGTGACCCATCTGTGAGTAGTTGTATATTTTCATTGCCCCTTTGTAAAAAAAAAAAAAAAATTAAAAAAAGGTAATTCATTGTGTGTAGATCTGAGCCTAAACTTTTGCTAACCCATGTAGCATCACGTGCCTTCCAGGTTTACTTCTTTTCTAACATTAACCAGCAAATGTTTTTACTGCTCAAGGAGCATTCATTTTTTTGTATGCATCAAAAATATTTTTTTTTACTACGTGAACTAATTATACATTTAAAGGTTTGTTTACTTCCTGATTCATGGGCTTATTCTGCACAACCCAGCCAAAACACTATGTAACCTTGTATTCACTGCTGTATAACGTTGTAAAATCATTGATGCTAAGTAAATTGGTCCTCTAATAGCTGGGACAAAACGATTTCTCTCAACCCAAAAAAAAAAAAATGTCTTTCATTCGGTGTTTAGCCTTTGTAATGTCCTGTATTTTTTTATATACAATTTGTATTGAAACTGAAGCTGTTTTTCCTCCTTAGAAACAAATTGCCTTTCTTCATCTCTATCAGTGACCAAGAACAGAATTCATTGTGGCCTTATCTCTTGGTTTTTCTTGCTGTACATTGTTTACTGGAATTAACACTCAAATCTGTTTCCTCATCTGAGAACTGTCTTTCTGACGTGCTAGTAATGTGTTTTGTGATGTCACTTTTTAGTGTCTTGATCTGTACTGTTTCAGTCCCTCATATTGCTTGTTATTTGAATTTGTGGCAATGAAATGATCACAGTTACCAAAGTTAAATTTTAGCATATAACAGTAGTTACTTAGATAGCGGAGTCAAGCCTGTGGAGCTGGAAGGACAACCTCTTTTTTTTTTTTCTCAGTTGAAAGGGAAATATCAATAAATATGTTGACTTTTTCAATACGAGTTACTTTTTATTTGTGTCAGTGTAATTGTTGTCTGTTGATTTATAAGTAAAATAAACATTTTTCTTATAGGTTTCCAGGATCAATTTGAAGCTGTATGTTCACTTTAACATCTAGTTTCTTAAAAGTTAATGTTATTTGCGTGGCATTTGTTCTAAAGGGAGTTCTCCCCGCAATGCACTTACAAATGTAGTGAAGTTTCATGCAGTTTCCTAGTATTACATTTACCTAATTTAAAATGCCCAGTGAATGTAACTGGTGTATAGTATCCTTTGTGGCTCTTTACCTACCATAGCAAGTTTATTGAAAATAGCAGGATTTCCCAAAATGTGTCTTACTGGTCATATTTGTCTTGTTTATCTGCAGCAAATGCCATTAATGTTACATTAAAGGGAAAGTAAAGCTGCTAATAATTTTTTCATCTAAATTATCTAAATATTTTGTAATTTATAGTATTCACGTATTTTTAGACTTTTGCTAAGTATCGTCATTTTTGTACAGAAGCTACCTGCTCTGTAGTTTGGAATCTTGTATCTTGGATGTCAGGCTTGATTCTGGAAAAAGCTGGTCATAATCATGCAGTTTCAGGGGGGAATTCACGATTGTGCAAAGTGAGCTCCAAAGCCTTTGGCTCACTTCGCACAGACTGATATGCGCTCACTGATATCCTGCACGCAGATATCAGCAAGCACATTAAAGGGATTCTAGTCTCGGCGAGGCCAAAAGAGTTGCTTTGCCAAGACTGGAATCCCTTTAATGCGCTTGCTGATGTCCGCATGCAGGACATCAGTGAGCGCACATCAGTCTTTGCGAAGTGAGCCAAAGGCTTTGGAGCTCACTTCGCTCAATCGTGAATTCCCCCCTCAGTGTTCTGTGAACCTCCAGAATGTGTTAGAACTTTCATCCAACTCAAGATTCCAAACTAATTGGTTGCACTGGAAGTACTGTATGTGAGAGAAGTGACTATTACAAAACAGTTGAAGAAAAGAGTAAATGAGATATATATATATATGTGTGTATATACATATGTATAGTAAAAGGTCCCTAAAGAACAGTTACATTTGATGGGTAAATAGATGTTAGTGATGTTACTAACATTTTAAATTTGTTACTGATGCTAAATTCTGTAAGAATTTTTATGCTTAAAATACAAGTTGTTTTAGTAACCTCTACTGGTAAAATGTCCATGTATATGAATATAAACGTCTCTGCTTACTTAACTACATGAACTACATGATGCCAATAAAAGCATAAAATGTTCATTAACAATAAATAATAGCTGGTATTCCATTACTTAGTAAGTGGATATACAGTGTAAAATAAATTTCTTTGTAAAGACTCACCTGAGTGACCATACCATGTAGACTTGTTTTGTATCTCCTGGCCCTAAATAATGTAGCCAAACTATCTCAGAGGAAACACGTGCTTCTTTTACTTATGCATCATCATCAAAGCTAAACATTCACTTGCTATTGGTTACCACAAGTGAGTTTTCTTTAAACAAGGGCGATGATTTATTGTAGTTTCTATGCCTCATTTTATTTTTTTTGTAATAGTGTTTAAAAAAAATTATTTCACCAGCAGACTTTTTTCCCCTTAATGTAATAGTCCAAATCCTACAAAAAAAAATAATAAATGTGATGTGTGTCTACTTGTAATATATGAATAATTGCTAATATTTCTGTCTTCCGCATTGAGCCCTGTTAGATATTTGTACAAACTAATCCTCCTATAATTTTCATTGTGTGCACCATGTGCAGCCATAACCTCCTATAGGTTTCACCTTATCCAATTCAAAACTGTTCATGACAGATTGTTTTTTTGTTTTTGTTTTTTAAAAAGGCCTACAACAAAATTGTTGTTTTAACGCAACATTCTGTACAAAATGTTTACATTACTGTTGGAATTTTCTAAGCTTCCAGGTATTTTATTATTAGGGACAATTATAGTTTGAACCTCAATGAACATCATGTACGTTTACTGGCTTTGTTACAAAGAAAATATTCTTTTTTTTTGTTTGTTTGTTTGTTTCATTTTTTTTTTCCTTAAATACATCCTTTGAAAAGTGAACATCTCTACAAGTTTCCATATGATGTTTGACTGATTAATAACCAGTGCAGATGCAAGTTGCATGGAAACAAGTTCAGTCTGTGGTGCTTGAGCTAAACAGTAATCTGGCCTGTACCATGTGCTTTTTCTTTGCTACAACAATACTTGCAGCTGTCATGGAGAAATTTTAGGATACAGTGTCGTTTATTTAAAGGGAATTAATGATAGCTATATTAAATATGTTGACCAGCATTACTTAACATTCAAAGGAAAGCTCTAAATATCATTTTTATATCTAATGCAATCCCCTTTCCCATATATTGTCATTTATGTTTCCAAAGGAATAGGTCAAACTTCATACCAAATAATCTTGCGAAGTGTATACTCTGCATTGTGTAATTAATGCTAATTTTAATGCAGCTGTGTTTCTTTTAAGTATTCAACAAATGTAAACCATTTTATGCCGGATTTATATCTTCTTTTTTTTTTTTTTTTTTTTTTTTTTTTTTTTATTGTATATGCACCACTGTGGAATTGTATGGCAGCTTAAAACATTAGGTGCTATAAGGACCCCAAGTCTCAAATATACACATTACACTTGATCATTGCTTTCGTTTAGGAGTGGCAATAATGATAAGTTGAGAACCACTGCATATAAAAACCTGTGAGAGGGACATTTAGAATTTGATGCTAGCATGTATTATGCTAGGAAAAGACCTGTGTTATCACAATCATTCTCATAGACATAAATATCCAGTGGTTTTGGTGGCCTGGAATACCCCTAAGATTTTTCTGTTACCCAGATTCCATAGGGTCTTTGGGTTCGTGTTTTTCTGAATTTTTTTTTTTTTTATAAAAAGCTTGCTGTTTCTTCAAAGTACCTGTGAATGTTTTAGGGATCGCTGTAGTTGTACCATCTCTGTTCTGGATTCTGTAATGAGAAAAGCTTACCTTTTTAGTCCTTGTGTACAAATGTGTGCCACCTGGTTTCTTAGCAATAAAATAGAGAACTCAGCCACTTTTTATCATTTTTATTTTAAATCTGCTCCAATGCTGTGTTTTCACCAATAGAAAAAATCAAATCATGCAATAATGGGCAGTTTCAATAAATAAAAATTGAAATACAAATCCTTTTAAGAGTCTTATTTGTACGGATGCTGCTATAAATGACATGATGCAGTGCCTACATCCTTATGGTGGGTGTGTAGAAAAGCTGTGGTTCATCACCATGTGCCTGCCACTGTAAATGTCAGAGTTAGTGACTGGACAGTTTAACATTGTGGTTATCAAACTATATTCACATAGACCTTAGTATCTCCTTATAATAAATTATTGGGCCTTGTCTATAGGATGGTATAAAGCTGTGGTTATACACATATTACATTGCCATCACATAAAACATTTATAAGACACACAGATCACACCAATTATTATAACAAGATTTTAGGCATTGTCACGTACTAAGAGTCCTTAAAACATTAATTGTAGCATTCCTTTAATTAGTCCCAAAATAATTAATATGCAGTTATAATAAAAGCATTGTATGGCTAATCAGAATATAATAGAAAAAGACAAACCAAAGAATGAAATGCTATTTGGTTATTAATAAAACCCAATCTTTACATCTAGTTTTTGGGCCTCAGATAACTTAGCATTGTACCTCGCAGTTTAGGAAGCACTGGTATACACTGAGACATTGTGGACTACGCTATCAGTTTAGAGAATAGGTTCTCGATTCCACTTGGGGAGAAATGCTTAAGTCATTTATTTTATACAGCTTTAAAGGGTTACAAGCATTTGTTTCTATTAATTCAATCATATTTGGCATAGTAAAGAAAATAAAAAACACATGTTCTTGACGGTACGACCACTGGTTTTTTGCTCAGTCCTGCATGGGACTATAAATGTCATTAAGATTAACATGAAAACTAAGAGCTATTTGTAGTACTGGTCTCAAATGAGGGTAACTTTATCAAGCCCAATGATTTTCCCTTTTTACTGCATTATCTAAAAATATTGCAACATATCACTTCCTATTTAGCAGAGTATGCTTTGCTTTGTAGCTTGTGGGATGTATCTGGCGTTGACCAGTCATGTTAAGCGCTCCTATTTTGAAATTAAGGACTGGTCTCTGGAAGATTTGTATGTCTCCTTGCCATAGCAACCTTACATAGCTTGACCTGACTAATGTGTATTGCCCAGCATTGCCTGGAGTGATGACATCTATTTCATTTCCAAACCTCACATGACTAATAATTATTCACTGATATAGTGATAATGAAAGATCATTTTGTTTAGAAAGGCAAACATGAAGAATTGTTAATATGAAAATACAGATTTGTTTGGTATTGATGGAATTCAATAATGAGTCATTGGAACTGGGAATCTACAGTATATGGTGAGTGTTAAGAAGAATGGAAGGTCTGCATAATAATGTCCTTAAAGAGTTGCCAACCCTGCAACTGTAGGAACAAGCATAAATGTATTTCCTGTGGCAACAATTCACAGACACACTTCCAGGAAATGTCTATATAAAAAGAGCATTAGTGTCTCAAAGGAATACAAACAATGGGTAAGATAAATAGAAAGTGAATAGAAAAATCACAAATGCAAGTATTACTTGTACAGGGGATGAATTGTAATTTTTTTTCTTCAAATGGTGGAAACAAAATGGCTGCCATGGACTTACCCTATATTTCTAACTAGCTTTGAATAAAACACCCATGTTATTGTGTTGCTGAGATGCACTGAGAAACACTTGTGTTAAATCCTAAAGCTGAGAAGTCAAGACCTCGGGCTGGAAAGGGCATAGCATTTACCTACTTTCTCACGGCCCTTATATTATTTGTATTGAAAGCATTTCCTCAAGAAAACAACCTCTCTTTTTTTTTAATAACTGAGACGAAAAAAAAATTTGGGCTGGGTCCACTGGTGCCCTCGTCTTGCCAGCGCCTGCCCAGTGGGCCCTGCTCAGTAATTTGACTATACACATGTGCGTGTACAGCTAATTTGATGACTGTGGTAAGATGTCAAATTCATCACATCACAGAGAATGCCAAAAAAAACAAACCAAACGTGAGAAAGTGGTGAATAAATGTGAATACACAATCTGCCCCTTTATAAATATGGCTCAAAAGTGCCCCAAGCAACTTCCTGCTGATATGTTAGTGCTCCACTAAATTTCTGCACATTATCCACATATGGCAAATGTAAAAAGCGCCTTCCTTGGATCAGCCTAACCTTGAGCCCCTTATTCACTTACCAGGGCCATGCCTAACATCCAGTTTTATTACCAGACATTTTACCGTAAGAATATAGACCTGCAGTTGTTTTGTCACAGTTAAGTGTCAGATGACAAAACTCAATCAATTTAACTGGTGCATGTAAATAAATTAGGGCTGGGGGTAGGCTGTTCCAAAGCATTTATTATTAGGCATTTGCCACACATGAACAAATGCTTGTGGTAAAATGATTCATGGGGCACTAGACTTTAACTAGTGCACTGCTCAGAGATTCCTACATTGGAGGCTACTTTTTAAAACTCGGGGTTGTTCACTAAAGTCCACGAGCATTTGTTCAAATTGTTGCGTATAGGTGCAAATTCGCTAGATAAAGACAGTCGCAATAGGGTGCTACTGTCGCAGTTGTGTCTTTATAATGAGAATATTGTCGCAGTCGCTACTTTATTATGGGAAAATTGACACAACTTTACAATGGGGAAATTGTTGCAGATTTGCTATGGGAATCAGCTGTTTGCGAATTCAACAGTCAAATTCGCACCTTATGAATAACCCCCTCAGTATTTCCAATTAAAGTGCTAGCATTTACATTATAGTGATTTCTGGTCCAATGAGTATATACGTATGGTGACATGGCATGTCATTAAAGCACATGCAAATGGGTACTAACCCTTTGTGTTATATGATTCCTTAAGAAATATTTTTTCTTATAACTTCAGCTTTTATTTGAAATGACAAACTGATTGTTTCTGAAAAACAATCCCTGAGTGCTTTGCTCATTTCTAATCTCATCTGTCTTGGGTTCAATTTTATAAATTGTTCAATGTAGTATGGAGCAAGTTTCCATAAATAATATCTCAGTGTGTTGGTTTAATGGCCTTGCAAGAGTTGCTCTTGCTTACAAGTTAACTTTACTATATCCTGTATAATTATATTATGGTCTCAGTATTCTGCAGTGTTTCCCTAATGCATTTTAAATGCCAGATATGTACGTAAATTACTGGAACGTTAGTCCTTTTCACACTGCCAGAGTAACGTATTGTTGAGATACACAACAAGTTTCAAATAGATATCACACATATATATATAATAGTGGTTTCAATCTGACCCCTTAGGATTGAGTATGTTTAAGAATGTTTCAAAACAAAAACTCGTAATACAGCGCTAAAAAATAAAAATTGTAAATCATAAAAAAAATGTTGTCTATTAATGTGAATAATTTGCAGCTCTTCTTCCAAAACAGGTTTTGGGAATATTTATGTTTAAGAATGGTCAGTACTGAACCACTGACCACCATCCCTTTAGCTAGGGTCAGTCACTGATGATGGGAAGGTGATCCGAGAATTACAAGTACAATATTGGCCACCTGCTCCTTTGCCTGTCCACTTCTAAAAGTGGGATGGTTCTGTAGTGTTATCCACTGATCTTACCTAATAGGGAACTGCTTAAGAGAATCCTATTGTCTGATGGATTTTTTCTTGTGGTATATGCTCTGAAACTCTGCACAATTTAGTTTTCCCCAAAGCCCACTGAGCAATTAGAATACAGAGGAGAAATCTGCCCCCTGCCTGCACAAGATGGTGATGGGGTCCAAGGGACCACTTTATATAATTGTCAGCACCTTATTTAATGAGGAGCGGGTTTGTACATTGGTAGTGCTAGTTTTAGCTATTTGGATAATATGTTGCTGCTTTTGGATTTTTAACTTCTTTAATTCACCTATTGATTGAGTAAAAATTTAATGATCAAACACATTAATGGCCTATACCTGTAAAGGGTCTTTTAGTATCTGTACCTGAAACACTGTGTTTGGTAACCGTTTTTTTAAGGACTTGTTTGATAATTAGCAGGTCTGACCTTTTAATTCTTTTTATTACTTCTACCATAAACATTTTCATGAAAGCAGCCGCTTCCACTTCATTAAAGTCTTTCACTGTAGAATGAATCTTAAGTGCTGCTTTAATTACATTAGTGCATGTTTCCTATAAAGTACTCAACAGTTATCTTACTCTGCAGTCTGTTCCTGATATTCTCCATGGTTTACTAATTGGTTTAATGGATATGCCTCTGCATAGGCTGTTACAGAACAACTTATCTTGTTAGCACAGCTAGCTGTTTTGCATATATATATATATATATACACAGCATACACATATATATATATATATATACACAGCATACAGCGGGTACGGAATGTATTCAGACCCCTTTAAAAAATGTTCACTTTTTGTTTCATTGCAGCCATTTGGTAAGATCAAAAAAGTTTTGTTTTTTTTGCTCATTAATGTACACTCTGCACCAATCTTGAAAGAAAAAAACAAATGTAGATATTTTTGCAAATGTATTAAACTAGAAAAACTCAATGAGGATGAGAAGGAAATGGACAGCATGTGAGTTAAATATGAGTGTCGCAGCAAAGGGTCTGAATACTTACAACCATGGGATATTTCAGTTTTTCTTGTTTAATAAATTTTCAAAAATACCTACATTTCTGTTTTTTTCTTTCAAGTTGGGGTGGAATGAACTTGTTTTGATCTTACCAAATGGCTGCAATGAAACAAAGAGTGAAAAATGTAAAGGGGTCTGAATACTTTCCGTACCCGCTGTATAACCAGTGTGTATACAATACAGAAATAGTCCAACTGTAAGTTCTCTTAACATAAAACCGTAACACTTTGGTTTATTGTTTGGAAAAAGAGCCCACGATACATTATGACCTTCACGAACAACTTGTAGATAGTGTTCTAAAAAGAAATCACAAACAAACAATAGCACCTAATAGTGCCTGAATCTGTTAAACATCCTGACAATAAAGGAAAGGACCAGACGTGCCAATGAAAGCTGTGTTGCTGTAAAGTGAGAAAACCCAAAACAACATGTCAAGTGAGAAGTTAATGCAAACTGCACAGTAGAAAACACAGTAGATGCTTTAGGGATCACAGGCCAGTTATCCTATGGAAAACCATGGGAGCTCTCACAGCTAATTAACAGCTAATCCTTTTACAGCCTGCTCCATTTACTGCACTCACTGAGCCAATCAAACCTAAATCCATTGTAGGGTACTACCCCTACTGCTCCTCTCTTGATTATTATCTCTTGGTCAGATAATAATAATGGACCACAGTGCAGAATTAAATTAAAATTATCATTACATGAAATTAATATAACAAAATGTAAAACTGAGGCAGTACAATAATCTTAGCCTTATACACAGAGACATTGCAATTTTCATTTTAAAATCATGTTTAGCAATAATACATTGTAGCATAAAACAAAAAATAAAATTGTACAGTAGAATTTCTGTCTGGTGACAAACCACTAGATGGCAGTATTTACATGCATAACAAAGCTACTAAATCTTGCATAAGGTTCATTAATCACCTTGGCAGTGTCATTTTCTGAGAAGTTTCTTTATAATCCAGAGGCACCAGATAAACAAGCTTCCCACGGTAGATTTTTTATAAGTAAAGGATTTATTAACTTAGGTAGGATCTAACGCTCTGCTTTAAGTGTGTAGTGTGTGAGATAAAACCAGATGTTTCAAGGTCAAGCAGGTGCCCATAATCACATGGATGTGAACAAGTTAAAAACACATATATAGATTCTCTTTTTGGGCATGGAGCAAGTACAGAGTCTAATAAGTGACAGAATATTCTTTTCTGCTTTACTGGAAAGTGCCCAGGAGTGTAAGTTCCATAAATCAGGAAACAATCTAAAACACATAAAAAAACAATGCAAAATAATCATTTGCACTCAACCATTTTTAATTTGATTAAAAATCCATCCCTGAATCATGGCCACTTAAATAATAATTCAATCTGTATTAACATTGCTCATGTGAGTCCATTAATGATGAGGTCATATAACTGTGCTGTTAAAGCTTTATAAGGTGTGCCTAGCAGGGACTATGTCTCTTTAGAACAAGTCAAAAGCTGCATCCTGAGAAGGTCGGTCCCAGCAGTATAGCAATCTATGGATATAGGTGACTTTATGTATAGGGTCAATGCTTTTTTTGGAAAAGAAAATTTGCCAGTACGAATATACGGTGTGGTCCAGAGAGAGAGAGAGAGAGACCCTCTCTTTCATTAATGGTACTACCTGATGTGCCAGCTGGTGGTCAGCGCCGCTGCGTAACAGAGGGTACCAGAGAGGCCTCCACACAGCTGTGAGCGCTCTGTGTTGTGCGCTGCCCCTGGGGTGTCACCATGCTCTGATGGTGCAGGCATACCATTCCCCAATTGAAATGCAGCCCAACCAGCATACCATTCCCCAATTAAAATGCAGCCCAACCAGCATACCATTCCCCAATTAAAATGCAGACGGGCCATCATACCATTCCCCAGTTAAAATGCAGACAGGCCATCATACCATTCCCCAGTTAAAATGCAGACTGACCAGCATATCATTCCCCAGTTAAAATGCAGACTGACCAGCATATCATTCCCCAGTTATTTCTCTATAGAAGATAGTTACAGTTGCCACTGAAATTACATCTTAACCACCCAGGGATTTCTATCATTATCTGAAGGAACTTGTGATTTATTTTTTCATATTCACAAACTCCCTCTTTCCCCAATAAAAAAACAGAGGATAAAAAAACAAATTTAAATTGGATATGATGTAAAAAGGGAAAGCCACACAATGTTGATCATAAATACATATTTAATATCTATTGGCATTCTACTGTTTTAAAGGTACTTTGGCGAGGCGACTGAAGTGGTCGCGAGGTGAGCCGAAGTACCTTTAAAGCGGTCGCTGATCTCCGCTTGCAGGAGACCAGGGATCGCGTAACCGTCTCGGCGAACTGATGAGAAGCATCGCAAGGTAACTTCGCTCTTTGCTGAATTACCCCCTATAGGGCAGGGACCTCCAACATGGCTAATGACTGGCTAATGATAAAATGAGTTAAAGGTATCATGTATCTCAGTAACAAACATGGAATGAATTTCAGTGTTGAATACCTTTTCTGCATGTGAAAAAAAGTCTAATTGCTGGCTAGCAGTTAGCAATCCGTATAAACTGTGGAGATGTAGGAAAAGGACCAGAACAGAAAAAGCAGAAAAAATACCTTGCTATTTTGTAGAATCTTTATTGTTGCTAAAGGTAATTCAGATAGCAACCAGACAACAACAGACAGGACACTGGTACTGACAAAGGCAAATGTAAAGTTCATTCTATTTAAACAATTGTTGTAAGGCTGGGATAGATCCATATGTGAAATTGAAAAAAAAAAAGAAAGAAAACTAATTTCTGTACAGATCCAATCCCAACTATATAAGTGGTTGAAAATAACTGGGTAAGCTCCATCAGGTTAAATGATTGGTTTTGGGCAGTCTCTACCCTGTGCTGGATTTTAAAGGTGTCCTTTTCCCACATGATGCACTCATGAAATGGCTTCCAGGAATTACTAAACAGAGAATAAATGAATTATATCAGTAGATCATAACCTAAAGATAAAAGCACATGTGTTTATATTCTCATGCCGCAAGTATTCCACTCACCCTCTGGGAAAAAATGCACAATCTAGGCCCAAGTTCAAAGATTATTTGTAGACATTAGATCAACATTTCTTATCGGTTGCTTAAAATAGGCTAATAAGTTTGTAACAATCCCATACTTATTGTCATTCTGTGTACTATTGTGTACTGACAAACGCTGTCAGAATTAACCAGGCACAGGTTGTTAGAAATAACTGAGACTACTGTAACTTTCAGTTATTTTAAAGGGAAAATAAACCTTATGCAGAAATTACTTTTCTTTTTATTCCAGTAAAGATAATGGGGGTTATTCACTAAAGTCCAAATTGTTGAGGATGGGTGTGAATTCGGCAGATAAAGACAGTCGCAATAGGCTGCTACTGCTGCAGTTGCGACTTTATAATGGGATTATTGTCACAGTCTTAACATTAAAAATTGTCACGACTTTACAATGTGGAAATTGTCGCAGATTTACAATGGGAATCCGCTGTTTGCGAATTCGACAGTCAAATTCGCACCTTAGTGAATAATCCCCAATGACATTTGTTGACAGATTTGTCAAACTTCCTCTTGAAGGGTTTCAAAGGTAATACTCAAGGTTTTATATACGTTTGCAATGTTATTCACTGCTCTGGAATAAGTTTTTGGGTGAATCATTTCTACCAGTTAGCTGTTATTAATAATCACATTAACAAGTGCAACAAATGCAGAAGAAAATGCAAAAGAAGACACCATTTCAGCCCCCCCCCCCCCATACCTATTCCACTGCCAATGACCACTTCCTGTTTTGTTACCAGCCATTTGACCACGTGAAAACCCTTGCAAACCTGTTTTTTTGTGGAAAAATGCGTAGTGGCAAATCCAGAATCGATAAATCAAGGAAAGTGAATGGGAATTTTAGAAAGCCTGTTTTTTTTTTCTTTTACAGTTTTGTTTTTATTAGTTTTTCTTGCAATAACAATTTATATACAACTGTTTGTAAGAAACTTATTACATTTTTTTCTGTGAGTATTCGTTATTTCAGATAAACCTTTAACTGCAACTGTCTGGTGTCTGTGTTTAGTTTTTTAGAAAGGCTGTTTTTTGGTGTTTTTTATGTTTGCCATATGTGAAAAACTGGCCTTCAGCCTATTTTTTTTAATAGAAAATGTACATAGATATAACAACGGAAATAATATATTTCTATGTCTATATGAAGCTTCATGTCATGATACAAAAAAATAGCTCTTCTGTAAACTGCAATGGGAAGATAAAATTCTACAGAATTCTAATGAGAGTATGTACTGTATATATTGGACAAATTCATTTTCAGAAGATTTAAGAGGCAATGACGCTAAAGCCTGTAAATAGACAGCTCTCTATTTATTGGTCACCTACTATTAAGTTCAACAAGTGTTAAAATGACAGATTTAAATGGCCGAAATTGATTAAACTCGGAAAGACCGCTCTCGGTCTTTCCAAGTTTACCGAGTGAAATCTCGCATTGTTCTCTCGAGATTTTTCAAGTTTTTGAGATCGAGTTTTTCTATTTCGATTTTTGCAATGGAAAGGTAGCCGTACTTTACATTAGTAGCATGGCTACCCCTTTCCATTGAAAATTTGGAAAAAGCTCGAAAAATCTCACAAGAACAATGCGAGATTTCACTTGATAAACTTGGAAAGACCGAGAGCGGTGCTTCCGAGTTTAATCAATTTCGTCCTTTAGCTTATCGATTTTGCAGAATACTCAGAGCAGCTGATGAACAAAGCAAGTACTTGGAGCACAGGTTTTCAGCAAATTCTTGTTTTACAGGCTTTAGGGAGAATTCAGCAAGCTCCGGAGTGAGGTGCGTAGTGTTCGCCTCACTTCAGAAAGACTGAGATGCGCTCGCTGATGTCCTGCACGCGGACATCAGCACGCGCATTAAAGGGATTCCCCTCCTGGCGAAAGCACTCAAGTCTCTTCTCCGGGAGGGGAATCCCTTTAATGCGCATGCTGATGTCCGCGTGCAGGACATCAGCATGCGCATTTCAGTTTTTCCGAAGTGAGGCGAACACAACGTGCCTCACTTCGGAGCTTGCTGAATTCCCCCCTTAGTGTACCTATATAGGACATTCCTCGTATATGACAGGACTCTTGTTTACTCACTAAAAAATGTAAGATTTTACCTTCAGTATTTCCAGAAATTGTCAATATAATGTCCATTTGAGCAGGTTTCATTACATTTTGTTAGAGTAACATTTTATTTTTCAATAAGAAATGCTAAACCTGCTTTGTGGTTTTTTATACAGCATCAGCACAATGAAGATCATTTTCAATGATGAGTAGTGATGTCATACTGTATATAACCATGTTTTAACCATTTGAAGGTACCCTATAAAAAACTGTGATGAAATATTTAGCACAGAAATAAAAAAAATCAGTATGTTTAAGTACTACCACAAATTATTTCTCAGACAACCTACCATGCAATCAAAAGATGCCCGAGACCTTCTGAGAAAATGAATTCTCAAGTTAACCAATGTTACAGCCGTGAAGTTCCTATTAAATGTAATTAATGGCCCTGGGGCAAATAAATGAACTGAATCATGTCTGTCCATTAGTGTGGCTCCATAAAGACTTAGTTTGCAAGTTAACAAAAGTCCTAATGCAATATGAAATATGATGCCACCGTGTCATTAATAATTTATGGGTTCTACGCTGTCTCCACTTGCATTAGTCACAATGGACCCACTTGTATATTTACATAGTTCCACAAATTTACATGACAACACTGAATTCATGTAGGAAGTGGTGCAGCAGCTGATATGCTGATATTAGTGTAAGTGTATCGTGATAGGGAAGCCCCCGTGGTTTTTCCTTCCTCATCTGCCACACCTGGCACCATCATCCGCTTTTGTGCCCCTCGGATACGACAGCAAGCAAATGTTGCCAGGAAGCCCAAGCGGAATCGCTTGTTCATGAAACAGTATATGATGGGATTTACACATGCAGAGATGTAGGACAGCAGATGAATAAAAGAAATGGGAACTCCAGAAAGACTGATGTCCGCTGAATCTGTGTCAAAGGCTCTCCAAGCGTTTGCACTAAAAACTGGAGTCCAGCAGAGAAAAAACAAGATGACAATGACAATTAACATGCGGATTACTCTTTTCTTGGCCATGAGGTTAGCAGCTGAACTGTTGCTCCTCACCCGTTCTATCCTGGCGCTGCTGGGGACGGAGAGATGTTGCATTTCTAGCTTTTTCTTTTGCTTGGACCTTTGAAGGTAGCATCCATCTCCATTTTCATACTGACTGCTACTTATGCTGCCTGATCTTTCTGTATAGTATGGACCAAACGTGAAAGGAAAAGGAAAGCATCATTAATGATTAAGTAAAATCTCCCCTTTATTAGATTTACAGCATTAAAATAGTGTTTTATTCCTTACCTACTGATATTATCAACATCTGATAATGGTAAGATACCGTTAACAACTTTTCCATTCCTTTTCCATACCACTCATTAGTTTTTTTCCAGTTGCATTCTATTTTCTGTACCAATGTATGGTCATTATAACGACCCTAGGGGCATAGCGTAAAGCACTATGGGTAACATAAATAGATTGCAACAGAATGACAGAAGCTGGTAAGTAGCATGAAAGGAACGATAACAGTGGTTTTACACAATTACCCCTTGATAATGATAATGAATTAATAATAAAATAAATAAATAACTACATGATAACTAACCCCCCAAAGTATCTTATAACTTCTGTTTTGTTGGTGCGATAATAAGATACTGGACTCCAGTTATCATCTCAAATCAACCAGAAGGGCTAGAAACCAACATTAATATTATCCTTGTTAGCTTTTATTTATAAAAGCATCAACATATTCTGCAGAGGCGATCAGCTGGGATAAGACATACAGTATATATAAGCTTAAAGGGGCAGGGAAAAAAGGATAGAGGATTCTGCCCATAAGAACTTACAATCTAAAAGGCTATTCTATTCTAAACCAGGTGAAATTTCTGTGATTGCTATATCCTTCTCTACATAGCAACACTAAGTACCCCTTAGTAAAAGGAGCATGCGCATCTGATTTGAGAAATTCTTCGGTACTCTGCACACCTGATACATTTTACTATTTTAGCCTTAAATTTATCTTCACTGCCAGAGCCCTACCTGTAATAAAGGAAATTATTTCCTAAGGGTAGGTAAAAATGTCTTTATAATGTTACTTTAACTCATATCCTATATATATATACATTTACAGGTGCCATGTACGCATCTGTGCAATCCACATTACCATACACTAATAGCTTTCTAGAATTATATATCCTAGTATTTCAAGCATATTTCCTATGCTATTTACAGTCTTTCATAATTTCTCTATACATATCTCAAATATTTCCTAAGCACGTAAATGAAGAACTGGCTCCCAAATGTCTATAATTTTCTATATTGTCTTAGATCACAAATGTCATCCACCAATAAAGCATACGATGATTTTTACATTAACCCAGACAAATATATCCTTTCCGTACATAATTCAATCAATATTATTACATGTAAAGGAAGCATATTGCAAGGCCCTTTTTTTAGGGCTAATTGTCATCCTATCTAGAAACAACCAAATTGTGGTAAAATATAATTTTGTCCTGCCTCTATTCAGTTGTGAATGTGCTAGACAATATCTAGATATGAATAGAAAGATATTCAGAGAGAGTGGGTATAAAGAATAGACTTAACACTTTACGATATCAGAAAAGAACGCATTCGGAGACGTATCATTTTACCTTTTCTTTGACTGACTTCAAATCGTATCCCTCTGTACAGTTCCACCGATATTAAACCATACGCTATTGACATTACAATTCCAGGAACAAGGAACAGGCTTAACAACAAAAAAATGTACCTAGAAATATACATAAAAGAATTTTTTTTTTTTCATGTTCATAATCATATATATATATAGAATTGAAAAAAATTACATGGCACAATTATTAAAAAGTTGGAAGCCAACCATGTCCAAAAGATTTGCGTAATCATTAAATTATAGCAGTAAAATAAACCTTCCAGTATTTCATCTTTAATTTTTGCCATCCTTAGGCCACAAATTTGTTAAACTTCAAGGTGTTACTAATCTACAATTCTTGACATACTTTGTGTTCCTTGCGCCGTGGTTAGATTTTGATTTCAGTTTTTGTCATCTAAGCTAACCATGCATTGCTGCCGATCTTTCACTATTGTAGGTAACACTTGGTGGGGGGGTTGTATTGTGTTAACCATGTATAAATTGGGTAAATAAATGAAAACATTTTGTTTTAGTCATACTTTTCTTGGCTTAGCTGAGGTGGATATATTTGCAAGCTTTCAAAACAACTATGTCTCCTCTTTAACGAACTAGATATTGCTATTTAATATCTACATCTCTCATCATTGTTGATGTTGCTATTGTGCTTCTCTAAAATACTTAGATATAATACATGGAAAATATACTTTATTTGGAAGATTTACTTCCATTTCTTTTTACTATAAATGGCAACATACAACTTAGATCTTAATAAGTCTAATTTCTGTTTAGTAATATGGGTAGGGTAAACCATTGTGATTCTATTTTCAGACAAGCTTGAGGAACTATATATAAGTTATTTACATGTAGAAGGGGCGCCTGCTGTATAAAACAGTGACAAATTTATTTCCAGTGCCTTGAACTACTACTCTAAGGTGCGAATTTGATTGTCAAATTCGCAAACAGCAGATTCCCATAGCAAATTCGCTATAATTTTCCCATTGTAAAGCTGCAATAATTTTTAATGTTAAGATTGTGACAATTTTCCCATAATAAAGTCGTGACTGCTACAGTAGCAGCCTATTGTAAATGTCTTTATCTGGCGAATTCGCACCTATACGCAACAATTCGGACTTTAGTGAATAACCCCCATTATATGTATGCATAAATATCTGTGAATTAAGACTTCCTATAACAATTTATCACTACATAGCTTGACACAAAGGTTCTTAATGTTAATAAAGCAATAATTAGTACACTAGGTTATGTAGAACCTATGGATACATTAATAATACACTGTACTTATTTGAAATCTGACCAGGCATGTATTCAAATAATGATGTTTTTTTTGTAATTTGAACAATATTGTCTGGTTCAGAAGTCCATAGCAAAACATTAGCACCTTTAGTGGTCTGTTGTAGTTAGAATATTTAATACAAACATGTGATTGGCCAATGTGGGTTACTGAACAGACGCAAACATTGTCCATGTTATTCTTTAACCTCATTGCTTACTAAAGAATACATCATCTCCATCTCGATAAAGACAGGATGTTGACAACATACCTAAAAAACACATTTTTTATAAATAGAACATTAACATTGAGGCTAAAAACATCTAAAATATTCTAGCTTGGAAAGACCTCTTTAAAATGCTACTTATGGCCATAAAAGGTTTTGTGTATTAAAGTGTTTTTCTGTTATGTCTGGAATGATACGGCACACACAAACAAACAGCTGCATCTATGCTTCAGGGGTACAAAGATGCTTGAAGAATACTTGAGAAATCACATTAGCAGCTACTCAAACTAGCTGTAGGGGGGGGGGGAGGTGTAATGAATCATGAAATAGGCACCAGTTTCAGACATCAGTGAAAAAGCAATTAAATGTGACTTCAGAAAACAAATGCACCGTACCAGAACGCATCACCCACCAAAGTCACCGCACAGAGGATGTACAGAATATACAAGCCAAAGGAGATACAAAATATCCAGGAATGTTTAGAGATAAGTGAAGTGAGCAATAAAATATCATATTAAATGCTGGAAGGGACACTTTACATTTGAATTGATAGGGATGACTGTATGGTGTATATCATTGTGTCACATTTACTAGTAAAATATCTCTGTAGTATAGGTCTCATTTAATACCAGTTCCCTTACGTTGGACAGCCCCCATAATATCCCAGAATTTCTGTTACTTACTAGGGGCAGGTAATAAAAGGCAGGTGCCTAGGAAACCACTTTATGGAATTTGGTAGGGGGCACTGTGAAGTTAACATTATTCTTGTTTGTAATTTGGGGCAAATATTGTTTGGAAGTCTTGTTATAGATTGTAAAGCTTCTGGCATTAGTACTACCACAATTTCTATTTAATCTTTCTTGTAACCCTTTATATCACACCAATGTAACTCTCACATTCCTGTTACTCTCTGGATGTAAAGTCAGGTATTGAGTAGCATATGAACTTCAAACCACTCATCCAGATTAGTGTAGGGAATTATACAATTTAATCTGCAGAGTGATGCAAATAACATGTCTTGGTAGTGTTCACTTTCCCTTTATTAAGCCTGAACTTGATCCCTTTTACTGTGTACAGTAAAAATTTAAAATATGCAATATGTACATGTGGTTACTGTATCGACCCTGCCAAGCAGCCGCTTTATGTAACTGAAAGAACAATCATTATGGGTACAGATGCCATTCACTCACATAGGGGCTATTTTTATTATTAAAACAAGAAGTGTCTGTCCCAGTGCATTTCTACTATGAGCCCCACACTTCAACAGGTAATGTCGGGGGTAGTGGTAGGAAAAGTAGAATAAACAGATAATACAGAGAGATAGAGAAACCAATTACAGGGGAATTCATCGACAGGGGCAATTGTTTACAGTGATCTAGTAACCCATAGCAATTTATCTGAATTTGTCTTTATTTTTCCTGTATCAGCGAATGCTAACAACTGATTTGTTGTTATGGGTTACTAGTTGTTTAGAAAGACCACCCATGTTGATGAACTATGGGCTACTAGTTGTTTAGAAAGACCGCCCATGTTGATGAACTATGGGTTACTAGTTGTTTAGAAAGACCGCAAATTTTGATGAATAGACATCATATTACATCACAAGTTAGTTATGGATGTTCTCTCTTTCCTTTATTGGAAAATAAAAAGCATTGTAATTATAAATCCAGAGTGGCATACAAGTGCCTTCATATCTGTTCTTATCTGTATTACTTACAAAGTAACGTGCCTTATTTATTGCACAAAAAAAGTACCAAAAAAGTACCAAACCGTTGTTATGACTTTTCTGTCTTTGACATAGTCTTAAGAATGAAAATGACTTGGAGAAGATTAAGCTGTACATTCTGTTTTCATTGATTGTCACTGCAGTGAATTGTGCTATGTCAAGCAGAAGAGTTTTCACTGGGGACTAAATCTATCCAAAGATGCATGTAATAATCTCTATATAATAAGAGAAAACTGCATTTTTACTGTCGGTCAGTATCAACAAAGCTACTTGTTCAGCTATGTTCAAATTCTGTGGTTCTGTACTGTGAGTAACAACACAAACTATCACAATGGATAAACCTACCTTTTAACCTACAGGGCAAATGTGAAAAGGGGTCAATGATTTGTTTGAATAACAGTGCTTTAAGTAAGAATCAATAGTTTGTTCGCCATTTCAATTGGTGGCAGCTGCTATTTGATAACAATGGTGGCAGAATCAGTATGACTATTGCCATAGAAATTACATCACTTGCATATGTATGGGACTTATTTAATAAAGTGCAAATTCGACTGTCAAAGTGAATACACAGCATTTAGATCACTACTCTCTGAAAGTCATGAATTTTCTGCACTTTATTGACTAAGTGAAGGATTCTTTTAGCGAAGACGCGAACAGTGTCGGACACAATTTCTTGCACAGTGTGGCATATTCAGTCGAGCAGTAGTAGGATGCAGAGTAATGGGAATTCAACCAGCAAATATTACATCCCTTTCTCTGTCACCATATCCCTACTTCATTTTGTCACTTGGTCACAGTCCTTATTGTCACTTTTGAATGAACATTCACATTACACATCAAAGATGTTCTGCTTTGCCAATTTGTTCTGGAGTGGTCAAATTGGCAAATTGAACACAGTGCGCCTTGCTGAATCTGCTACATCAACAGGCGCTTGATGAATAACTGGATTAATTGTACACATGCACCCAAAATGGTATGAAGAGCTCCATAAGTCCTTGTCCATACTAAGCATCTGAACTGGATGTAAATCTGAAATATCGCAGAGTCTGCTGAATATGCAAAGATGGGGAAATGTCAATTTAATGCAAATTCAGATCTTAATGCGACTGTTCGGACTTGAATAAGCCCCTTAAATGTCCATCTTAATACTTAAAATAAAAAATGATAAAAACTACACTTTAATGGTGCAGTGATCCCATCATTTTGTTATTGATTAATTGTGCCCAGCAGAGGGGAATCCATGTATTTTTACATGGTTTTATCCTCTCGCTCTAGACAAGATTTGAGCTGGTCCTTTAACCTCTGAACATGCCTAAATTGGTTTAGTTGATTCAGAGTTAGTAACACCTTTTATAGATACTAGGGACAATCTATAAAGAAGTAAAAATGTGCAGAAATCTCTAAGAGATTTTCTACAACATCTTTGTGCCAATAATTTCTGCCAATAAGGCTTGTGCTTGTCAAGACTTGATCCACAGTCTCATTCTCAGTCAAGCTGACTTGTCATTCTCATTGTAGATAGTTCACCCAAATCTAATTTACACTAAAAAAAAAAAAAAAGGAAAATGAATCGTGATTCTTACCATGACTGCTGAGTTAGATCATTGGGCCACAGAAGGCGGCACATGTTGCCTGTTCTGTTATGAAACTTTGCAAATGGAACCAGTGTGCTGTAAATTGGATATGGAGACATGATTGCAAAAGACAGACACCACGTCACAGCGATCACCTTTAGCGCGTGAGATTTAGTCTGCCATACGCGCGACTGCAACGGCTTACATATGGCGCTGTATCTCTCCAGAGAAATGGCAACCAAGTTAAATGTCGACACGCTCACAGAAATTCCTATGCAAAGAAATACAAGAAAATAAAAAGAGCTATTTGTTCTGTAAAATAGAAATAGCAAGATGAAGGTATTAATGAAAACGGAATATTTATGAAAGTGGAAAAGTTTATTGACCACTTAATGCTGGAGAAACAGTTTGAAAAAGTTTGAAACATTTCAAAAGTTTTTATCGCTTTAATTGCCATGTCGAAAATTACAATTTGATGGGTTTTTTTCATCAAAAAGTTGGTTTACATAAATCAGGGGACACCTTAATAAATATCCCCCTGGTGAAATTTATGAAGATCATTTGTGGGGGGGGGGGGGGGGTTTTGCCATTTTTGCGCGTTTTTCACTGATATCAAAACTTAACAAGTCCTTTTACTAATACAAGTATTTGCCTGGTTGCGACAAAAAATAAATAAATAAATATTGGACGAAAAATGGATGAAAACAGGCAAAAAGGTCAAAATGACTTTAGTAAATTTTGAACATTTATACCAAAAATTTAAATCATTTTGTTAATAGGTGATGGGGCAAATTTTAAGACAGGTTAAATGCTTTTTACAATTATGTCCTATTTGAAAAGAAAAAAGCAGCTTATTAACAGTAACTGTTTCCTATAAGAAGACAGCAATCCTGCATCCTTTGACAAAGCAGCCATCTTGTTTATAGAAACATTAGTTCCAGAAGTCTTATCTCAATCTATCCTCATCATGTCACCTGGTGCACAATTAGGAATTAATCAGAAAGGAGTTTATGATGAGAAACCTGTGCAAAGGCAGAAAAACATTACTACTTTTTATGGAAACAGCATAAATCAAATGCAATGGATGTACTGAAACAGATTTGGGGATCATAATATTTTAAGAAAGGTGTTGCTATGCTTAAAAGTCATACAGGGATCTTCAGTGTCTCATTGGTGAGACTGGTGGTAAAGATGTCCCTGCTATATACAGTAAATACACACAATAAATAAAAATAGATCAATGACAGAGAAACAAATACGGACGGATGGATGGAAAAAGGAGTATTGCAATATTTGGTGATACCTTTTTATTGGACTAACAGTCGCTTTAAATAAACAAGCTTTCGAGAGGTCTGTCCTCCTTTTATCAGGTTACAAACAATATGACCCTTTTAGACAGACAGACAGATAGATATAGATATATGGCACGAACCTAACAACATGCGTTACAGCAGTATCAGTTGTGACCCATCACGTATCTCCCAGGAGGCCTCGTACCTCTCCTACAATTGCTTCAACCCCTATGCAGTGCCCGTGGTTAGTTCAGGGGGAGTTTAGGAGGCAAATGGTGCTGTGGGAGGGAGAGGCACCAGTCTGAATGGATAGCTAGAGGACTTTTGAAGTTACCTTTACCAAGCAAATACTTTTGGCTTAAATGTTACAACAAACATCATTCCTTTTCTTAATGTGCACCAAAGCCTTTGATTTGTATAGGATAAACTCATAAGGGTGTGCAGAGTACTCATGGCAACATGTCACAATATGGTATAACTGTAAGAGTAGCCATAGTGTCTGTGACTGGGCACTTAGCTCCAGGGTTGGCTCCACTGCTGTGCTTTACCATTGACTGGGGACAGGGTTATGCCACTGTCTTGAAGTGAAAAGGTGTAACAGATGTAACTATTGGTTCTGCTTGGCCTAATAACTGTGCTATTAAAGCTGTTACTGGTATAAGCACGAACATATTGTTTGAGTGCAGCTCCCATAATTCCTGTGCGCAGGCAGACATCCTCCTGGGAAAGAGATAATTTATAATGAGCTGTGATTGTGCAAACTTCCTTTTCCAACCTTTACCAGCTATTCAGCAATACTCACATCCTTCCTAATTAAGCAGTCACTATATACTGCATGCTTGTTATCATTCTCTAAATGCTTCATTTTCTTTGTCCATTTTTAACTCTTTACGTCATTTCGCCTGTATCTACATAAAATATTTTGTGTATTTCGTATTACACTGTATTTCTTTGTGCAGCCAAGTCCATATTCTAGGTTATGAATGAAAAGGTTACCATGAACATAAGTAGAAGAGAACCCTGAGGTACACCAAATGCAATGTTAACCAGCTCCAACTAGAAAATGCCACATTAATTACATTTCTACGCACTTCTGCTTTCAGGCAATTTTCTATCTAAGAATAAATAATTAGCTTAAGAACAATGCCCCAGAATTTAATATGCCATTAATCTCTAAACTTCCAGGGATGCAAAACTGACCATATTATTTGTATTAAAAAAGGTCTTAACTGGTCTTTCAAACTGACCACTTGAGAAGCACAATGCTAAGTTATAAGAGGCCCAAAGTAGAATCTTATCGAGCTGAAAAGATATGGTATATTTACTAAAGTCGGAAAACCATATGCGCCCTTTTTACCGTTTTCAGATGATTTTTTTGCCACTACTGAAATTTACTAAGCACTTTTCAACTTTTTTTTTGAGTGATGCAACATTCCACCAGGTTGAGGGTGGCGAAAATCCATTATTCCCTATGGAGATGGGTTTGTAAAAATTTTCAAAGTGGCGTAATAATTAGCAATATCGATATTAAAGGGCCCCATTGACATTAATGTTAATTGTAGTAGTATTCCTGCATCAATATTTACCAATATTGATACTTTTTTTTTTTTAGCATTTAATAAATGAGGGGAAAAGGAAAATGGTGTGGAAAAAAAAAGGTGAAAAGGCAATAC
>WMED01001514.1:0-27282 GCA_019650415.1 Pipa parva
GGGAAGCTCAGTTAACCCTAAAATGACAAAAGAAATAAGTGATGAAATATATAAAACAGTACAGTATGTACGTTTGCACATGTCATTTCACAGACTTCAATAGCAAAGCAAAAGTGCAGTGAAACAAGATGAGTAATTGAATAAATGCTGAGCTTTGTCCCTCTCGGACTCTCAGCTTCTCTGGGAGTCATGGGGCAGTGGGCTAGCCTGGAAGCTCAGCTTCTGCATGCTGATTGTATGATCTGTCTGAGGATGAATCCCTTTTTTATTGACAGTGAAATGAGTGAATCAGCAATCTTTCATTCTGATTTAAAACAACCTTTTTTTTCATTCTGAGTAACAAGCTGCACATAATGTGAGACAGTGTGAATGCTGTGGACAGGATTTTGGTAAAGCCATTTGATAGTCTTGTTTAGAGTTAAACAGCAGGGCAGATCAACTCCTCAGATTAACTTGGTGCCAAAGGTGGGTAAAAGTAACAGGTCTTTTCAGCTGTCCTGATATGACAAAGTGAGCTTCCCCTCCTTGAAAGACCAGCATCCGCCACTGCTATAGAGTGTCATATATAATGAGAATCTTTCCATTCCAGCACTGTGTTAATAAGCTGCATAAGGAATGGACAGAAAAATCCAATCCTCATGCAGATTACAAATATGGAGCAATGATATGCTAAATGCGCCAAGCGCTGAACACAGTTCAGTGTTCTGTAATTTTAATTGTCACAGCACTATCAGAAAGAAATAGAGAACCCTGCTTAATAACAAAAAAATATGAGCATTGTGGAATCCAGTGCTGATTTCCTGGTGGTCATTACTGGGGTTACCAATGGGAATAGAAAGAGAATAAAAATCTTTTGATAGTGGTAGCTTTATAGAGAGAACCACTGAACCACAATTTTGTTCAGTGTGGGGGGAAAACTTCATGTCCTTGATGCCCTATTGCATTGGTGGTAGAATGTTATTTTAATGTGAAAATCTAACATTCTCCTATTCCACTGAATGTAAATAACTTGGAGTTGCAGGTACTGGTTATCGTGTGACATACAGGTGTATGGGATAATGTTGTAGGTGTATATATCATCTTTTTTCTTTTTTTAATTCATAGCTGTTGGATAAATAAATCACTAAGTCTGCTAAATTCTGCAGAACCTGTCCCTTGTCTACAGTGCTAACATTCCAACTGACCTGTTAAAATGGTAGCACCATGTTTAAAATGAAAAGCTGTTTGCTAGGCTGCAATCAGTTCTGAAATTGCAGTACTGCAGTGGGGGGGGGGGGAGGTATAAAATATTCCCAGAAGACACATACAATTTTTTTTTCTTTTTTTACATGTACAGATAGGGGAGGAATGACCTAATCAAAGTTATATTTCTGCCACATACAATTCATTGTTTCAAGTAGGGGTTGGATTCATACTTACTACCCTTACTACCCTAAAAAAGAGAGGGTTTTTTGTAAGAGTTGATTCAGACTCAAGATGGATTGCCATTCTCTGCTAGGAGATTTCTTTTCTTTTCTTGAAATAAATTGCCAGAAACATTAACAATAAACTGAATATGGTGCATTGGAATGGTTGGGCATAATGGATATGTGTTTTTTGTTAGCATGTGAAAAATGCTATTAATAGTAGCTAAGCAACAAATATACTATGAACAGTTTTGACAGTGCAGTAAAAATAGTTCCTTCTTATTGGTGGATGATGCATGGGTCAAATTTAGGAAACATTAGGTCCTAGCATTTGCTGTAGACATAAGTACAGCTAACAAAATATCAAGTTCATTTGGTAAGATGAACAATACAGGAACCTTGCTTTTATGTATATTACACATTAAAAACATTGAAGTATACTGAAAAGCCACCCATATATGAGTGTTATTTGATTCTTCCAACTGCTAGAACACAAGCCAGTGGCTATTATTACAATAAGTGAAATCTTAATTACCAGGTTAATAATATACAAAGCCCTATGGAGTCAAAAGACATTAAAAGGAATCTGGTTTCCCAATTTCTGAATTTGATAAAACAGTTATGCAAAAACACCAGCCCAAAGAACAATTCTCACACAGACTGCACTTAAAATCACAGCTTGGTTACTAGGTTACACAACACCAGCAACTAATAACAATTTAAATGTAATTAGGAGAAGGTTAGGCAAAAAAATGTACGTTATTCATAGGCACAAAAAAATGAAAACCAACTGAAAAAGGTCGATTTTTTGGGTAACAAAAAAATCTTATTAACCTAAAGATGCAAGTTATTTAAAATGGAAACTTAAAGCAGAACTAAAGCAAAAAAATAAAAAAGAACTGTTAAAATACTTACCTTATACAGAGCCGATTGATTATAGTCACAGCATGAGCTGTGCTGTAATTAGCCGGCAGCTGATGCTTCCCCCAATGCCTCCTTCACACTTGCTGACACAGAAGCCAGCGTGAAGCTCCTTCTTCTTGATTCAACAGGCTCATACATCATTCATTACGCTTATTGCAGGGAGCGTTCTCATTGGCCCCCAAAATTAATATGATGATATTTAAGCTATTTTCCACCCAGGGTGAGACAAATTGGGAGGAGCTTCATGTTAGCTTCTAAGTCAGCCAGAGATGTGAAGGAAGAATCTGGAGCCATCTAATTACAGCACAGCTCACGCTGTGACTGTAATTAATCAGCTCTGTATAAGGTAAGTATTTTAACAGTTCTTTTTTATTTTCTACTTTAGTTCTCCTTTAATTAAATTCCAGGTAAATATGTATACAGAGTTATGCAGCTCCTGGTCTACAGATTTAAAGGAATATCAATGTTCTTTATCAATATCCCTGACTATATTTACTACTGTATATACAGTATTTAAAATTATAGTAAACATGACACTAATAATAATTGTTTAGAAATCAGTGATATGCTGAGGTAAAGCATCTAGTAGCATTAATTACAAACTATTTCATTATGTAGAAAGCACAACATGAAAAATATAAATACTGAAATAAAACTATAAAAGGAAAATAAGCAGGGAATATAGAAAATAACAAGGTATATATTTAATAACCAGATGAAAATCACACATTTATATCATTCTAATACTTTGAAGAAAAAAAAATGTGTAGTCTGGCAGAAGAGATTGCAAACTGTATACTTTTTGTACTTTTTTTATCATAACATATTAGTACACATTGCATTGGCTGTAATTATCAGGCTTAATATAATTTACCCATCATAGAAAGGAATTCTAAAAAGAGGATTACATTTCCCCACAGTTGGAATGATGGGAGAAATCATTCACTTCTTGTGTATTCATTTATTCATTAAGACTAGAGAGTCTTTTTTTTATTTTAGCCAGTAAGTAATGATGGGTAGTGGCAGGTTAACCATTTCCTGTCTGTGCTACTAGGCAAGAATAAGAGGTCTACTGTATATGTCAATTTACTTATTGAAAGCCTACTACATCAACTGTAACCTAAAGGAGATAAAAAGTATTTTTTTCACAATTCATTATTTAGCACAAATCACATTCTTTCATAAGTTTTTTCTTAATTTCTCTGCCAGTAATGACATAAGTGTTTAAATTCTGCTGTTATCTCAACCTAGAGAGACCCCCATACTGGGTATTATTATGTATAATTTAAAATTGCTACATTGTTGCAAACAACCTATAGACTAAAAGCTGTTCAGGTGTCATGCAAATGTTATGCTTGGAGCCTACAAAAAAATACAATGTTTTCTCTCAGGTCTTAGGAAGGACAAATGACAGAGTTAAAGAAGATCATGGCAAATATCTTGCAAAGCATAAGTCATTATAATGCAACACTGTGCTTACTACAATGTACATAGCATGTACTACAACATAGAAGGCATGCAATGCCATGGTTTAAAATCCCTTTAATGAAAACAGACAAAGAATGATTCTTGGTACATGTGCCAGTTGTCGATGAACCAAAATTTCTACAAATTATAAAAACCACAAATGATGTGTTAGTCTGAAGCCCTGACCTTTACCCAGAGCTGTCTTAACCACCCCTTCCACTGACTAAGACCTGATAATTGGGCTTTAGTCCTCCTTCACAAAACTAATTGATTTTACAAATCTCATAACTATGCTTCCTTGTTAAATGAGCTGTGAAGTACCACTCTAGTGGTCTTTAACAGAATGCATTAAACATACATGTAGCTTTGTGAATATGTGAAAATTGTTAGCAACATAGAAACCAGTCTGAGTGCCTAGATAATAATAATAATAATAATGTTGCATGATTGCACTTTTCTTCTGAAGGTGGATGTTCTGAAGAAGACTATCAAGGTTGTTGTGATTTAAAAGTCTTGAGACTACTCCACAAATTTGATTAGTTTTTGGGCTTACTGCTACTGTTAGGTTAAGCCCTTTAGTTCCTGGATTCCTTTAACTAGAATTTTAACCTATGTTACAGGTTTGCTATGGATATAGGAGCATGTGCAAGTAGTTGGCAACATAAGGCAGGTAGACGAGTTTGAATTTCTAGATAAGGTTGCAAAAAATTCTAAAGCAGGTTGTATGTTTGTTTAGTACCTTTTCCCCTAGAAACTACATTACCTAGAAAATCTCTGAGAATGTTTACCCTGCAAGGTTTAATTAATGACCTCTTTCTTTTTTTGCTAGGTTAGGCACTGAGCCTATTTGACTAAAGTGTGAATTCACCTGTCAAATTTAATTTGCTACAATTTGAGTCACATTGCCAAAATATTCATAAATTTACTTCTCAGGATTGACTAAGTGGAGAATACACTTGCCAAACAGGCAGACAGTGGTCATTACAGTCAGATGCATAGTGTGGTGTAGTCAGTCAGATAGAAGTAGGAGGGAAAAGTCATGCAGAGTGAGGCAAATTTGACAAGTGAAGGGCAGTGATGTCAGTCTCATCATATCCCACTAACTGTGATCTGTGAATATTCTATTTCTATGTCACCTTGTCCCTAGGTTATGTTGTCATTTAATCACAGTCAACATTGTAACTTTTTACTGAATGTAACACTATGCAACACTGGAGCCCTGCCATCAATCCCCAATTTGCCAGTCTAAAAATGGTGAAGTCAAACAGGTGAATTCAGAGCAGCTCACCTAGTTGCATTTGCACCTTTGACACACTCCACATTTTAGTCAATAGTAGAAGTACCTGTGCAATGCAAAATGATGCAAAGAGATGCAACTCACATCGTTGCACGAATTGGTTGCGTATTCACCACTTCGCAGACTTTCCTTAGTAAGCGAAAATGGGGTAGTGGAGAACAGACACAAATTCATACCTCTATGCAACTATTCGGACTGTAGTCAATGAGGCTGTATAGCATTTTATACTTTGCTTGAAGAAAGTGTAACACTGCTGTTTTTTTGCTATTTTTTATTATCCAATTACCTAAATTGCAGTGTCCTTTTTGGGAAAGCAGTAGTGGGGTAGTTGCCTTCAACACAAACAGCTTTATAAAGTATCTTAAAGCTAAAATCAAATCTTCCTCTTAAAGCACAGAAGTCACTAACAGTTCAATGCAGGGTTCTGTATGATAGAACATATGAATGTTCCCTTCCTTGTGGAATTGTTCTTTGTGCATTGCATTCCTAATACAGAATGGTAAGAAAATCTTAATCTAGGGAGGATATTCTGGAGGCAGCAAAAGATAACATGTGAATGTAATGAAACAGAGGATTAACAGGCGCAAAGGTTTTAAAGTAACAGTTTGCTCACCAGTAATTATTTGTCTATTTCCCAGTCTTCTCAATTCACATTCAGTTTCCTATTGAAGATCTTTTTCACCTATTTACACCTACTTCCTTTTTAGCACTTAATTTTGGAATCTAAAGGCAGGAAACTGACTGAAAGGTTTGAGACTTCTAATCAACCAATCATAGCCATGTAATAGTAGAATCTCTCAGTGATTTTTTTCAGGATTCTCAATCTTGAGGATTATGTCAGTTTCATGAAATGCTAGTAGATAAAGCCATGGGGGTATATTTGTTAAAGTCCCTAAAAGTGGTGGCCAGTACTCATAAAGGATCCGTCTTAACTATCAGATTGACTCGGTGAGGTTTTAAAAGCTAGAAAGAAATGTTTTCAAGAAGATTTTTCTGAGTGTCATTGCTGATATACAGAGTGCACTATGGGATATGATTACTCAAATCTAAGAAGTCAAATAACATCTGTGTTATTACTCTGTACAACCTCCTTTATAAAAGCAGACACATCAGAAAACTTTTTGAAATATAGTCAGGGTAATACAGAAATGGGTCAGAAATGAGAACCCAACCAATTCAAACCAGAGGTAATGAAAAAAAAAATAGATGATATGGACAAAACTTGAAATGTATATATATATATGCTATAAATCGCATAACAGTGATCTGGTTAATTTTTTGCCCAGAAGCATCACAAACCCTTATGATTTAAACTAACATAATAAATATTATTCTTGGGATAACCCAAATATAAGTGTATATTATATATTTGTCTCTCTATTTATATAAATCTTTAAAAAAGATTTAAAAATCTACTTCCCCTTAAAAAGTCAAGTAGCACTTTCTTGAAGAAAGATTAAAATGTAACCTTTATTGTGTTTTATCATTTAGAAAAAAAGAAAACACCTTAGATGCTTTTTCAGGGGAGAGGACTTTACTAGTCGAAACACGTAAGACTATGCATGTCGTCTGATGCTATTTTAAATGCTTCAGTAAAAGCTGTATTTAATTTATCTTCCAGGCAGAGCTACCTGACTTTTTCAATGAATAAACTTGTTTGGAATGGGATTTTTTTTAAGAAGTACACATGAGAAACAGCTCTAGTTTTATCCTATAGGCATGAGAGCCCCTTACCTGTAGGCATCTCAGACGGACAGGTAGGGACATAGGTGGGGGGGGGGGGGGGGGGGTGAGACTGGGAATACATTCTAACTGAGAAATATTTTATTATATTCAAATATTCAATCTGACATTTGTGATTTCACTTTGCATTTAATTATGAGTCGCTCAGAAATGTTACTCCAAAATCAAAGCTACAATTATTTGCACAAAGGGAGGTGACCCTTTTAATGGTTATGATCTAAGACACGAAGCTATCTGTGCCTTAGTGTTCCTGAGATGTATACAGGGAAATCTAAAGTATAAAAGGTTTATATGGAGCTTAGAGCAGAATCTTGTTTCATGTGATCTACAAGCTTAGGTGTGCAACCAACAGGTTTAATGTTCCATAAAATCAAAATGTGTGGCCAGCAAAATGAACAATACCATTGTGTATGGCTTGTACACAAGAATAAGGATTTATCACATGCAAACCTGTTTGTAATAGGTGATGTAATCTCACAAAAATAAAGCAGATTAAATTCAACTTGATTAGAGAGCTCACGTGTGTTATAACAGTATCCCAGTTTCATCAAAGATAACCAAAATTAGCCAAGGGATGTTTTACTGTGAACCACTAAAAAAAAGGTCAACATTAATTTAAAGAGTTTTAATATTTTTGTCCTATGACTTTTTGAGGATGCAGGACAAATGTTTAAGATGCTTAACATTCATTAAAAGAGGCTTTGATAAGGGTGGGCGTAATATCAAGGTCATATAAGATTTCAATAACATTTGCCTTTTAGCATTAATCCTTTTTTAATAAATTCTAAAAATTGCAGTGTTTTTGGCACATAAGAAAATGTTATTTGGGATATCGTCTTTTTTGAATAAAAAGGCAGTTTTTTTTTTTCACCAAGTGTGCATAATTAGTCATGGGCTCATATGAAATAAATCACTTTTTATGAGGAATTATAATCAAAAGACCAGCATGAGATTAGAGATGATTATCTTTCCCCAGTAACGAAAAACAAAGACAAACAGCAAGTATGTTGGCAAATGTTACATACAGTAATGTTTTTAGTCACTTTACAAAAATTTGTCAATTAAACTGTACAAGCAGGGAACAAGATTAGTAAGATTAAAGGCAAAAATACAACTGTATCTGAAATACATCTTTTTTTTAATGGTTTTTATAACAGCACAGGTAACAAGGTAAAGTATTTTTGATGGATTGTAACAACAAAAAACTGTAAAGTAAAATGGCATTTTATCCAACTATTATGGGGGACATTTATCAAGAAATTTTAAACCTATTCTCCACTATTCAGTTTTATATTCGGAGACTATTTGCCATTATTCAACACATTTTCGGAGTTTTTCTTTCAATTAAATAACATTTTTTTTATCACCAAAGAAGATTGATATGGAAAATTGGCGCTGTGTTAAATCCACCAGGTTTTACTTTGCTTTCAGTGGAGCGCCTTTTCCATGGCGACTACCTATTTTTAATATTGTGATTTTTTTCATCATAAACAAATGATAGGACTTCGTAGAAAACAATGCGACTGTGTGGGGGTTTATTTTACCTAACCATAAATGACACAAAGCAATTAAAATCATGAAATTAATTTAAAATATACTCATATAGAAGTATTTTGGGATTGTTTACTTGTGTTGTTATTGGGTTTTTTTTTAACAGTCATCTAAATTTCTTATTTAGATTGCAAGCTCTATAGGACAGTGACCTTTATTTTCTTGTTTCAATCACTGCCTGGCACGTATAATGGTGTAATAATTGCATTGAAATGCACTGAGTAACCTAGCAGTGCTTTACAATTAAAAATATACTTACATACATATTTTATCCTAAGAAGTGAACAGCTACCAAAGTGAACCATGGCCATGAAATACCCAGTAAACTACAGATTTACAATTGGATAATCATCAGTTCAGGTATTATACATAACTGTTATGTTACAATGCCTTTACTGTAAAATATTGTGGTGTTACATCTATACCGCCATAGATCACAGATCCCAAAGCTGCCTGCATGGGGCTAAATTCCTTATAGAACATATAGGCCTCTATGCAAATGATTGCTACAAAGATATATTAATTAATCTACAAATTTAAATTCATAAGCAATGCTTTTTAAAATTGACCCAAAGTTCTTTGGTTCAGTAGGAGCTCAAAGAATGTATAATTATATACAGGATAGAGTCAAATTAAAAAACTTAACACTGTAAAACTTGAAAAGGGACACTATACACTAATTAACATTATTGTTTATCTTATATATATATAAATATTGAAGTTAAAGTCCAAAACTGAAATGTAAAATAATTTATACTATTTTTGGTGATACCACTTCAAATGGATAACATAGTAGATTTGTAAGCTCAGCCACTGGAGACCACTGCAGTCTGTTAGGCTTTGCATTATGTTTAATCAATCAACCTCGGATACACTGAAAATACTAATCAGTACATTTTGGTGGTATAATTTCAAATGGAAGTGTTTTATTAATGTCTTTTTTACATTTTATCAAATGACTGTAACATTTAAATACAATTCAATTACAAATATGATTTTTCCAGTGTAACGGTGTATTTTTTACTTATTAATTCCATTAAAAACATTGATCCTTTCATTTGGTGCCGAATTAAAAAAAAAAAAAAGTTGTAACATAACTACATCCTAGTTCACTCTAAAGGAGACCAAAACTATTTTTAACAGCAGAAAATGCACAAATGCTGAACATAAGTTAACAGTGTCTGCCATGGAGTTTACCTGATGTGATGTGGATTTTCTAAGATAATTGCAATAATTAAAATTTATTTTATTCAGATATTTTAATACTTCTAAGATTATATATTTAGTAATACATAATTAGTGAGTATTACAGGGTTTTTTTTTTTTACATTGATAGTAAATAAGTGCCGCTCTCCTTCCCAAAAAAAACAGTTTGAAATCCAAGCAGATTTGGCAGATTTTTTTGACAAAAATAAAAATATCAACATCAATATTATAATAATAATAATAAATAAGTGAAGTGATTTATCCAGGGATTGGTTTGATTGCTATCAGGTAGTATTTTTTCCTTTGAGGTAAATAGGAGAGAGCTTTGTAGATTTAATTCAAGTTGTATTATTACATATTAACACATCGTTAAAAGTTTAATGAAAATTTAGAGCAATAATAAATGCATTGAACTATAGGAAAATATAAAGAGTACTGTGCAGTGCTACAACATACCTTAAAGTACACTTGATGCTTGTTAAATGACTTTATATAAATTAGAGGCCTGGTCATCTTCTATATGTACAAATATAAAATTGGTAATTTTTGGTAACACCAGCTATATATGTTTTCTATTTGGAGAAGGTGGTATTTATGGCATTTTTATATAGATGAATTCATTAAATGTATGAGCATAACAAAAAAATAAATATATTGCTATGTTATTTATTTGTAATTGTATGTTTAAATGATTGAAAGTGCCCACACAATTCCTGCATAGGGATGTCCTAAATTAAGAAAAAATACTTTATCTGTCTTTGTCACATATTCTAATTATCTTAGCTTAATACCATTGTTTCTATTTTGTCACATGTTGAATGTCTATACTTAATACAGATCTTAGGTAATCAGACCTCCCTATACCTTCAAAATAACACGTTATATTGCAACAGCATATTTTAATCATTCCAACTCCAAGAACCTCGATACTGCATTCTTTGTTTTTCAGTGGATTGCTTTTACAGGCTCTTTTGATTTAATTTACACAAATCTCACAAAATATAAATAAAGTTATCAACTTAAAAAATGCTGATTTATGAACGTCTAATATAACAAACAAATCTGATTAATAAACATTTTGTGGAACAAAACACAATTCGACATTGGAAAAGCAAATGACTTTTGTAGGTCATCTAGCTTTTAGGTAGGCACAGAAATATAGTGTACATATATATATTTTCCACATATTCTGTTGTGGTTTTGTACCTATTTTGATGTTACCTTTAAAACAGAACATTTATTACAGTACAAATAGGTTGTATGTTTAAAAAATTGATCAGACTAAGAAAAAGTTGTAAAGACAGACAGACATAGAATAATAGATTATTATCTCAGTGGTTATCATTATGCCCTAATAATGCTGGATTCTTGTGTTTAATACCATACATGACACCACCTGCATGTGATTAGAAATTCTATGGATTTCCTTCAGTGCTTTAGTCCAAAACCATACTGGCAAGATAATTGCTTTCTAATTAAAACTGTATTTAGTATGTGGGGGTGTTACTACCTGTGATATGGAAATTAATAAGTTCCACTGGAACAGAAAATGATATGAATAAGTAGATGTTCCCTATAAAGGGTGCAATAAAACCATCATCACTATATAAATAAAAACCCCTTCCTCTTGACTGATTACATGGCATAGACATGTGAATAAAGGGTAACAGACAGTACATCTATTTCTTTCACTATCTGTGTGTTTTATTTATTTGTTTATTTTTGCATTTTTAGAAATGCTATATGTTAATATATGCTTAATGAGAGAGAGAGAGCACAGAACAGAAGCAGGATGTATTATGGTTCACTGCAGGTTTCCTGAGTTCAATTTTCATTGAATTTGTAGACTGGAGTACCACACTGTGGATAATTAACAATAACAAGATTAATAATCCGTTATTAATATAACATGAGACTTATGCCTTCATCTCTTAATCGGGTTTTTATTTATTCCCATCTGTACTTTATCCGCCAGAAGAAAACACCTTAAAAAAAAAACTCGCATTCGTTACTTTAGTGTTAGCCAACCTGTAGTGCTCAACTCTAGCTACTGCTGAACATGCAGCATCCAGCCAGATGGAGAATGATATGCCACCACCTGTCCAATCATACTTTATTCTTTATCTACCATCTGATTAGAGGGGCCACTGATATAAAACTATCCTTGTGGCTATAAAATGCATATCAGTGGATGCTAAGTAGCGCAGCAAGTGCAAGACTGCGGTCATGTCTTTTGATATTATATTTGCATTTTGAGGGCTTAAATGCAAAGATTTTTTTTTATTTACTCTTATCCCCTACCCCTATCCCAATCACACTAAAATGGTAAAATCAGTATTTGCATTCTTTCCACTGTGCTTGGATAACACTTTGCTAATGAGTTTTAGTATATTTGTGTTTTCTCTCCTTTTCAAATACTGTTTACTGTACATGCATCTACTAGACTATCACCCCCTCCTCTTCCAATGTTAAGCTTGGCTGTTGCATTTCCCTCTATCTGGAAACTGCTCCCCCTCCATTTACTGCTTTCTGCTCCTTCTTTTAACAGAAGACATGTCTGTATAAATGGAGCATCTGCTTTTTTATCGTAAGATGATTAAACAATACATCTTGAAATTGATAAGTTTATGTCATATGAACAGCTTTCCTCCTTCACATTCCCCTCTCTCACCTCTCTATGTACTGTCTTCTGTAATATATTAATCACCCAATCCTCTCTCATTTTCTGTACAATCAGGAGGCCCCCACCCCCATCATCCCCTCTATAAAGGTACACTTGACACTACCATGTGTCCTTGTTCATAAAATAACTGCTGCAAAAGCAGTCCCAAGGTTAGCCTTAGAACAGGACAAACTATTGGAATCTGAGAATCTGCTGATACTATGTGGTACATTGAATTGCTCTCAAATGCTAAGGACCCCTCCCTCTGCTGGTGAACAGGAGGCACTCTTAGACTGAACTGTATAAAACTTGTGAAATATAAACTATTCTGCTTTGGGGGCAGGAAGAAACAACAGTATATCTACTCCCAACTATACATAAAATGTCATTAAACAGGGAGGGAGTTGCTAGCTCACAGTGAGTTAATTATTAGTTTCCTTACACAAAATACAAAGACTTCATCTAGGCATAAACTTTTGAACACAAAGTACAGTAGGCACATCAATAGTTTTGTGCCTTTTTTAAACATTGTGCAAGAAATAATTGGTTTAATCTGCTTGTATATAATTAATTTATACAGACTTGCTGTGCAAAACAGCAACAGGATAATGAAAGCATTATTATTATTATTATTTAAATAAAATTGTAAGAATAATATATAAATTCATCCAATGGCAATGGTATATCATATATAACATTACCGAAATATATGTTTCTTCCTTATTTCATCTATTATGGTTCTGTTGTCTGACAAAATAATTATGACTTTTAAGTATATAACGTTGTACATTTGTAGAGGAAGTAAAATCTATCTATCTATTCTATTCTTAAAAATTCCATTAGCCAATTTTTTGTATTGAAACAAACAGGTTTTAAAAAAAGAGATCTTTCAAAAAATTAAAAAAACAAATCCTCAGCCAAACAGCGAGTTATCAATTATTAAATGATCTGCTTTTAAATACATGGTAATATGTGACTTGTTCTACAGTAAGTTCATTTTATCTGCATAATTATTTTCTTTGACACAACACAGACAAAACTTGAAGTAGAATGCTTGATTAATCCAGTTACAGAGAGTTGCATGTGAAATTACCTTTTTGAATATAACAGCTAATTGCCAAGTATGGAGCAAAGCAAAATCTGATAAGGGGGCTATCGTGTCACGGATTTTCAAGAATGGCAGGTAAGAAACTAAGAAATTTAACCAGACATCCTGGAATTACCAGGTGCAAGGTGTTCCAAGAAATCAACAATGCTTAATAATAGGGTCAATAATTATTGACGTAATGAAAAAAAGAGTGTGTCCAACACAAACACAATTTGGAAATTAACTTTTATATTTGATAAAGTCCACCAAGTTCAAACTGGTAAAAAAGCAACATAAATATATATATATATATATATATATATATTTGGAAATATGGAACAACTTGTACACCTTTCTTTTAAAATCTGCTTGGATATACTTGAAAGATAAATTGATGCAAAAAAATGGTCCAAATGTTAACTATCCAGTGTTTCCAGTGTGGAACAAGTTTAGCATTCTACACAGACTCTGAGTATGATCAGAAAATTCCTGCAGTGAACGAAGACACAATGAAAGAAAGAAGGGGATTTGGGCTATGGAATATGGCCATCTGGTCGCCAAAAATAGTATCTGCGATCCTCTAAAAAACATAATGTGCATAAATGATAATTGCCGTGTTGTGTCTGTTGCCTTTATACCACTCAACATTAATGATGCATAAATGAAAAATTTGGAATGGCGAGGCAGCAGACAAAACATGTAATAGGAAGGTTAAATAGGTAGAATGATCTCTCTATTATTGTATCAAACATGCTACAAAAAAGATTGAGGTTAGGAACTTTTTCTGATATCCTTTCTATATCAGTGCTGAAGTTAGCAATAATAATAATAATATTTGTAATCATTATAAAATCCCATTGGATTATATAAATGAGATATTGTTCAAGGAAAATACCACAAAAGTTGTTAACTATTTAATAGTGAAAAAAATACACAAAACCATATAAATGAATGATATCAATCAATCAATGATAATTTATGATAATATGTATATAGTTAGTATACAATGTTGGCATAATACCCTGACAATCATTTGCATAATAACTCTCATCTGTTTTTATTTAGCCTGTAGCAGCACTTACCGGATGGTAGCTCAGGAGTAAAAAGTGCTGTCCAGCAAATGCATCCAGCTCAGAAAGGTAAATCCCATAGTCTTCAAGATGATACAGGGCAATCGGTATGTGACTGAACTCAAGTCTGTTCAAAAGCTCCACCACACCAAGAAAAGCAATTCAGAAACTCAGACAAATCCTCCAAAAAAAATTATCATTCAGCACACACATATAGGCAGAAAAATACGAGGAATCGGTTTAATGCTTATCCTCAAGGATATATAGAATGAAATAAGGAAACAGGCTTTCACTGTAGCAAGTAGAAAACTATCCAGAGAAAGAAAAATAAATGAGCAGGACCCAGAGGATGTACAGTTTAGATCTAAACCTAGAAGTAAAATGTGGCTGAGTACTAGGTGATAAAGAGGAAACTAGAGAGGAGAGCTGTAGTCATCCAGATAGATATAGCAGCTGTAATGATTTAGGGAGCTGGGGAGGATCCAATGAGAATTGAAGAGGCTGTAGAAGGATAGGAAAGATATGGAACAGCCACAGAAATTCTGCACTGTTCTCAAGAGCCCAGGCTTACTTCAGGTAAAATGGGCTTTTCTTCAGCTCCACATTCTAGCTCATTATTATTACTAATACCATTCTGTGCTCTGCATCCTCCCCTCCTTGAAATCCCCCTAATCAGTAGCAAACTCTTGCTAGCAAACCACAGGCTAACCAAATTTGCAGTTATTTGCACTTAGACTAATTTAAGCCTGTAACATACAATACGACAGACAAAAGAGGACAAGAGAGCATCCGTAGGGTGCCTGGTAGATGCTGAGAATGGAAAAGGTTTTTTTTTCTCTTCACTCGAGCATGTTCATTTGCAGAGCTAGTGGCAGCAGGCTCTCAAAATCCACTGTCATTAGCAATGCAACAGCAAGATCAGCCTTATCCAGGAAACTACAGTGCTCCAATAAGCAGGTTGAAACAGAGTATAGTATGCTCTCTGCAGATGCTATGAAACACTATTGCAGATATTCATTCGATTGTTTTGCTGTGATTCTGTCTGAAGGATATCATGCTAACTTAAGTGGGGAGAACACAATGTCTGCTGAGAAAAAATATGATAGATCCACATGGTAAGATTTTCTAATTGCTGAAATGCTTCAGGTTTTATTGTGATGTCATTGTGAATTGTGAGCTGTTTTATGTTGAAATTATGCACATTGTATGTTCCAGAGATACAGTACTGCTTTTGTATGTATGTAAATAAGGTGGGCTCAGGACATGGAAGATTATCATGTAAACTGCCTGTTTTCATTTTGGATTGCTTCTGGTTATATTCTACTTGTGACAGAAAAGGCAGGGTTAACAAACATTTCTTGGAGAGAAGGTAAAGCACTGGAAGCGTGGAAGGAAAGAGAGACGCTTGCCCTGCAGCAATAACAATCTTGGTAAGTCAGTGTTAGTCACCTTAGAACTTGTATGTATCAAAGGATTTTCTTTCATTTGCTGTGTGTGTGTTGGATATCTGTATGTAAATCAGCAACAAGCCATTTCTGCTTCCTGATATGAAAGATAAAAGGACGGGAAACTAACATGTCATTCTACAGTAACACAACACCTCCCTCTGCAAATCACCATCAATCTAATCCCCATTTGTTAGAACAGAACACTGGATGCCTGTCTTCCTATTATGAGCCCACCAGTGCATACAATATATAAACGTGATTGTGATTCCAATGATCTAAGGTTAAATGTACTTGTTTCATGAATGACTCAGTCCTATGTATTAGAATGCAGAGCTCTTTTCATGAGAAAATGCAGTATTCTACACTATTACTGTTCTTTTCTTGCCTTTACTGAACATCAATTCCCAAAACAGTTTCAGAACTGAGAATATCGTTTGTACTTTTTTTTTTTTTTTTAAATCTCTGGAAAGTTGGAATATGCAGTCATCCTCGTTTTAATTCAGCACCTAGTATATTTAATAGGGACTTTCACTAACAAAGCTGACTATGCAGGCAACTTGAACTCTATCAAAGAGGTATTTCTTCTTAGGTAATTCAGTAAGGAAATTGTTCACTTGCCATAAATCAGGAAAACACAGAGGAAATAGAATGGATGTCTATGTGATCAGGGTACAGCATTAGCTTTCCCAGAAACAACACATACATCTACTGATTTACTTTATACAGCAACAGTGTTCTTTCATATCTGGATACTGTCAGCTGTGGACATGCTGATAATGTATCATGTAAATGTCTAATGTGATCTGTGTTCTCTTTCTACCACTGAATCCCATGCCATATAACTGTCCTTTGTTCTATACTATATTCTAAAATAGGAATAATGTACTTAAACTTCTTTAACATACTTTAAATGGACATGTGGTAATATTTAGAACTGTACAGTAATACCTAGCATATGTTTCTATAATGATGATTAGAAATGTTCTCTTTTAAATATTTTATTTTTGAAAGCCATTTTGATTTAAAAACAAAGAAAACTTAGAGTCTTGTAAAGTAATAACCCATTGGTTCCTACTTCTTTTGTATATAATATTATGTATTTATTATCTGCTATGAGTGCTACAAGCTCATTTTTTACAGAATACTTGATAATATATCAACAATATCGAAGCAGCAGGTTATATCTTTACCTAGACCTTCCTTCATCTGAAATGAAATAACAGAGCTGTTTGTGTATGAAAGGACTTAGGAGCATTCAGATGCACATGCCTATATTTTAATCATGTAATGTGAGTTAATTAAAGACAACCAGACTATATACAGTATAATCTTTGTTAATAAAATAGAAGTGTAATAACAGCCCAAATGTACAGTATGTTATTTCATTTACCCATCCCTAGACTATTGCATACTCCTCTCAGCAGCCAGCTGTAGTCATCCCTCTCCAGGTTTATGATGTCATGACTAGACATGCACAGAACATATTTTTGGATGGTCTTTTATGTGCACTAGGCACTGCCACTTCCAAAATGGCACATATAGCCATTGGTGCAACTCTTAAAGGAGAGTCATAGTTGAATGAATATGAAGAGTAATTAAAAACTCAGATTTTGATTCCTTCTATTGCAAATAGTATGGAGTAAGCAGGTATCTGCATTGAATACATTTCATTGATAAAATCTTGTTACAGGGCTGAAAGTATGAGTTCTAGCAGTATAGGCCAAAAATGTAAACATATCATTATAGCAAACAGAATGTGTCATGGTAGCTATAACTATTACAGTATTGTTGTTTTTTTTTTTTTTGTTAGAAATACAAAACAAAAGGCTGCTAAAGCCAACAAAAGCAACTGCATCCTCTACAATTCTTAATTATTATATAATACAACAATTCCTATATTCGACAATTACCTGCAATCTTATTAGCAGTGTGTTCTGATGTCAGAATATACTCTTCATTTGATTACCCATGATGACTGCTGCCTGTGTTTAAATAATTGTGTGATGTCAGTTGAGACACATGCATACATCTGAAATCTTGATGTCACAACATCCACATTTTTTCTTTCAGTTCACTTTACTTGTGTCAACTCACTCTACATATTCCAGCAAGCGCTGTTTCCAGGTTTTCCCTAGGGAAATAAAAATGCAATAACTGCACCCATAAGGTTCACTATTGCCATTATGAATGTGGCACAGCATAATTACACTCAAACCTTTATTTCTCCTTGCAGCCATAGAGATTCAAAACTGGATAATATTCTATATTAGTCAACATGGAACTGACACTGCATGGGAGATGTGAACTAATAATGCAAAGAGAGGTAAGAATGTTTTGTTGAGATGTGGATAGAATAATAGCAAGGTGGGACATGTGATGAAAGGAAGATAGAGGGAACAAAGCAGCTGGTAAAAGTGCAGGAAAGAGAGACAGAATGATTTGAGCAGGAAGTCAGTGCAACAGTACAGGAAAAAGAGACAACAGAGCTGAGTGAGTGTAGGAGAGACTACAGAAGATAGAATACATTGTGGGTGAGATGACATTCAAGGAATAGGCTCTAGAGATTAGTAACATAAATAGTTTTTAAGGCTGAAAAAAAGACACAAGTCCATCCAGTTCTGCCTATTTTCCTGCAATGTTGATCCAGAGGAAGGCAAAAAACACATGAGGCAAGAGCCACTTATCCTCATATTAGTGAAAAAATATCTTCCCAACTCCAAATATGGCAATCAGAATAATTCCCTGGATCAACCCAGCCCACCTCCAGTTTTCTAGTTTTCTAGTATAATAAGAATGTATAAAACAAAAGCAATGTATGTATTATAAAGGTCAATGTAATCATAAAGTTATTTAAATATTTATGTTATGGAAATCCTTGATTACTTCTCATATCCTTAAAGTGCACTTGTCACCTCAAAACTAATACTAATTTAGGTTGTACTAATGAAATTAACGTTTTGTAAATATATATGTATTGAAAAAAACTACCTTTAAACAGCATTTCTCTGTCATCTTCCCTGTCAACCTGCATTTTCTTTCCCAAGTGTCAGGTGGGTGGTGCTAAATAATGATTGACATTATAGCTCCTCCAATCAGATCCATTAAACCATTAACAAGCAGGGATATGATTAGACTAGCTATAATGTCAATCATCATCACCTGACCCAAGAAAGAAAAGGCAGGCTGACAGGGAAGAAACACTGTTTAAAGGTACATTTTTTTAAATACAAACGTTTGTACATATATATTTACAAAATGTCCATTTCATTAGTACAACCTAATTTAGTATTAGAGTTTTGAGGTGACAGGTGCACTTTAAATAATTACAAAAAGGGGAACATATCCTCTCAGTGTAGCAAAAGGTCTCCTATTTGCCATAGTATAGAAATGTAGATACACCTTGCTTGTATATGACATACAAAAGATCAGTCTATGTTACCTGTACAGTCTTAAAATCACTATCAAATTGCTGGCGTAATTAGTTGTTATAATAATCCAAGGGATCAACTACACAATTTAAATGCAAAATGAGACTTTTATTCATTTAAATGTTTGCATTTATTTTTTTGCCACCCTCGTTCTGAATATTGTTGGATCATTATTATTAATAAACTAAATAGTAGCACCATTTCCTGTGATGCTGTACTTAGTAAGGGGTGCATACATGACAACACGTTGCATAATTCAGTAACTTTTCCACAACATGAAACATAGTCAAACAATAACATAAATGAAGACTCTTCTGCAAGGAACCGACAACGTAAGTTTGAAGAATGAATAGACATTGAGGAGGAAATTTATGAATATTTGTCATTTTATTTTAAATATGACAAAAAACATAGTGGAATATATGTGTTTACTGTGCATTGGCCTTATACCTGTACTATTATCCCTAAGAAATTATGTTAATTTTATTGTTAAAAATACTACTAAGGCAAAAACAATTCAGGGACATAAAAAAATTAAAAAGGTTGTTGTACAAAAGGTTAAAATCTGGATAATGAAAACAAAATGATAATGAAAACAAAAGCCATCCTTTCTGTTCAGTCAAAATGTTTTTGAGCACTCCCACACAAGCAGATAGCCTCATTCAGAGCAGAAGATTGCCATAGTAGTATATCTATAGTTGTGTTTGATCCCCCCAGTTCTACAGGATATTGGATGCTGCTTGCTTTCTAGGTTGGCATTGCAGACAGTAAAGAAGTTCTAACACTAGCTGACCGTAGTCCTGCCTCCTGTTCCTTTCTTCTTTCTGCTTCCATTGTCCAGGCTAAAGATAAGGGCATAATAAGACCAAAGTATGAATGCATGTTTCTCCCAGCAAAATTATCACTGCCATGCAAAACTATTACTCAATTGCTCTGCTTATAATGATAAGCAAGACAGTGAGTAGGTCAAGTATAATTAATAGTTTGCGGAGTAAATATTATTCTTTAAAACTTTCTTATCCTAGATCGTCATACTTTATCTTTCCAACTCCACTTTTCTATCATTTTTACAATCTTTATTTTGTGCTGCAGAAAGTTCAACAGATAAAATATCGCTGCAATAAAAAAAAAATCAGGAATTCCAACCCAAATGGCAATTTGATTTTTCTGATGGAACTGGTCCTTTAAATCAGTGGTTCTCAACCTGTGGGTCGTGACCCCTTTGGGAGTCACACGACCATCTCACAGGGGTCATGATCGCAGGTCCCTTTTTACGTACGACACGCGTACGTGATGATGTTTCACCCGAACGTCATCACGTGATGCATGTATGTAATGACATCGGGCCTGACCATTGGCGCATGACATCAGTGCCAGGGGTCCCGGTCTCAACAAGGTTGAGAACCGCTGCTTTAAATGAAATAGTAACAATACAGTATAAATAGCTGACTGGCATGCCAACTTCAACTGTGGAAACATCTCACTCAACTATATATAGATTACCTCCCAAATGATGTACAGGGTTCACCACTTCAAATCTACAGCAGGTTAAGATTAAGAGTCCTGCAAAAATCCTGCACAGACAAGATGACCTACTGGATAATAAAATTGTTATGTTGTATGCACAAAAGTAATGTAATAAATATGACCTCATGAGGATTTGATTGAGCATGCTTAGAAAAGGGTAGTGTGGGCACAAGCAGGGAAAGAACTTTACTAATATCTAGAGCTAGTTATGTTAAATTTCCCAGCTTGGTCTGGGTAATTTAGATATCAAAAGTTAGGAAAACCTAACCTAGTATTTTGATAGGATAGTGTACTTCATTATTATAGAGTGAATGAAAACTCCTGTAATATGTAAATTGTGAAAATCAATATAATATATAAAGGCAGAGGGAAAAGGGGGATAATGTATCCATGTTTCTAATTTATAAGGAAAGTAAAAGTCACTGAGGAGTTTCATGATCGTATTAAAGCATGTGGCCAAAGGCTCAGTATTTTTATACAGGGCATAGAAATCTGAGGTGACTAAGCATTTTCTGAAGAGATGACATTTTTCTTTATAGTACACACAGCTGTTTTGAAAAATATATTCACACCTTAAAACATATTTACCTACTTGATGCACATTTTTGCTAAAACACATTTTTCCAATAGTCTAAGTTCTTGTAGGTACCATATTATCACAAGATGGAATTGGTGGCAGACAGATAAGAAAAGGTTCCTGTACAATGCTTCTTTTGTATCCCATTAAAATGATGTGCTGCAGTGTTACCATGTTTCAGAAACAAAATGGATTTAATGCCTAAATGTCCCATGATGCACTGTATTACTCACAGTATCAAATTAGTTGTAGCCTTAAATCATTTCTTGTTTTGTCATTCTAGCTCAGACAATTCTCTGCTGCCATGTATAATGCTTCAGAGCATGCATAAGTAAAATCCCTGTAAATAGTGTGGCACAATGTGGTGCTTAAATCACACAGGGTAGCAGAGGCAGCTAAATATTCACTTTTTTGAATTTCCTATGACAACATTTACACTACTGCAATGAGTATTTGTTACCATTTTAGCAGAAACCAGTACATGAACTATACAAATGATCCCCTGTAGATTATTTATTCACTGGAAAGGTGTTATAGAATTTTGAGAGATGCACTAGCAGTTAGGAAAATTAACTCTAGAAAAAGATCAAGGAAGGGGGGGCGGGGGTAATGCGACTAATTTTGAATTTAGAATTATTTAATTAGGAATTCCTGGAAGTAATATGCACAATTTATTGCCACTGTAAGCGAGATCTATATGCTAAAAATTAGGGTTAGAAAAAGACAGAGGCACAATGGGTTAAGTCCTTCTGATATAGACCTACTCAAACATGACTGGTCTAAAAATGGATATAGCCCCAAGTCAGTCTCCTTATATACTATATGTTTTATCATTAGAACCCTCCTGTTTTCTTGCCTGCCAGATACAAATGTAGCAGGGACAGTGTTGGACTGGCCTGCCAAAGGATATTTTCAGTTGGCCCCTGGACCCCACAAGCTCATGCAACACATTCCACAGCTCCAAATACATTATCTGGCATGTGGCAAGTAGGGGTTCCAGGTGTCTGGACCACAGACATATTAAGTGCCATAGGGGGCCCAGATATCACAGAAAGGGCCCACCAGTTACATGTTCAATGTTTCTGTGTTCTGCATCAACATAGAAGGGGGTTCTTTACTATAAGAGCAATGAGGCTATGAAACGCTCTGCCTGAAGAAGTTGTTATAGTTAATTCCATTAAGTAGTTCAAAACTGGTTTGGATGTTTTCCTTCAGTGTAAGAACATTATAAGCTATGGGTAATAGATAACTGAAGGTGGGACCTTGATCCAGGGAATTATTCTGATTGCCATATTGGAGTACAGAAGGAATTTTTTCCCTAATATGAGGATAATTGGCTCTTGCCTCATGGGTTTTTTTCCTTCCTCTGGATCAACATTGCAGTTAATTAGGCTGAACTGCATGGACTTGTTTCTTTTTTCAGCCTTATAAACTATGTTACTATGTTACATAAGTATCCTTTGGCATTTATTATGTGGGGCTCCAGATGTTCTTTAGAAGGATTTTATATTAATATATTATTGTTATTATGTTAATATATTATTAATTATAAAAGAAATGTGATTCTAGGTAATGTAAAGGGGACAATAATGGCTCTTGGCTGTAGTGAATGTTTGTAGTAAACTTTTTATAACAATATTTGTTATTGTTTTTAACTGTGTTCCTATTTAAATTCTAACAAGTTTTAATTCATTATATGCTTCCAGTGTTTCTTTCCTTTAACATAAATAGGCAAGTTATGAACTCTCAGAAGACTGTTCTGCATTCTCTTTGAAGAGGCCTGAAGTGAGTATTTTTTTGGCAAAAAAAAAATAATAAAAAAATATATGTAAATACATTTTCTTCACTAAAAAGTATTCACACAAGAACTGGAAAATGAACAAAAAATGAGTATTGCAATACTTGGTGATACCTTTTTTTATTGGACTAACTGTCTTTTTAAATAAACGAGCTTTCAAGAGGTTTGTCATCCCTTCGTCAGGTTACAAACAATACTAAATACAGGCAAGAAGTTGTTATACTGAGATAACAGACTGTTGAAGCAGTCATACATATACTTGTCATGAGGGAGGTTGGTAGTGGAATTCCTTGGTACAGAGAAACTCATAGTTTAAAAGCAAACATAAATAAATGCATCATTTTCCATAATATAAAGGTATGATAGTGAGATTGAGAAGCAAGCAATTGGTAATTAGCCATCGGGGTACACGTATGCAGGGATCTTTACTTTTATTTTAATTTTGTAGGTTTTATCCCCATGTCTGGCTATGGTATATTCACATATGTGGTGGCATAATTTACAGCGTTGATCTTTCTTACAAGGTTTTGTTCCCTCGCTTTTGTTTTGTTCAGTGGGGAGTTTGTGACTGACAACTTTGTGTTTAAGACTTGGTGACTGTCTGAATGCCAGTATTGGGGGACTGGAGGATGTCTGAATGCCAGTATTGGGGGACTGGAGGATGTCTGAATGCCAGTATTGGGGGGATTAGGGAAGATATCCTTTAATGTATTATCTCCTGATAGAAGTGGCTGTAACTCCTTGATTTTATGAATCTCCTCTAGTGCAGGTTTGTGATTAGCCACTAGGGGTTTCTGATTTAATTTTCTTGGAAATTGTCCCTTGTTTGTAACCTTTTTCTGTAAGATCTTTAGAGAGTGTAACAAGGTGTGAATTCTGGTCCTCTGTGTCGGAACAGACTCTATGATATCTTATAGCTTGGTTATAAATGATGGCCTGTTTAGAATGGGAGGGATGGAAACTGGAGCTGTGTAGGTATCTTCAATATTGTATACCCCTAGTGGCTAATTGAAACCCTGCAATAGAGTGGATTTGTAAAATCATCAAAGAGCTACAGCCACTTCTATCAAGAGATAATACATTAAAGGACATCTTCCCTAGTCCCCCAATACTGGCATTCAGACAGCCACCAAATCTTAAACACAAACTTGTCAGTCGCAAACTTCCCACTGAACAAACCAAAAACGAGGGAACAAAACCTTGTAAGAAAGATCAACGCTGCAAATTATGCCACCACATATGTGAAGATACCATAGCCAAACATGGGGATAAAACCTACAATATTAATGGATCCTACACCTGCAGCACTGCCAATGTAGTGTACACGATACAGTGTATCGTATGTGAGAATGGCTGCTACATTGGAGAAACTAGCCAAAAACTGCACATGAGGATGAACCTGCATAGACAATCCATTCATCCTCCTAACAATGAAGAACCATTCACTCCAGTTAGAATCCATTTTAACCTAAGCAATCACTCAATTAATAATCTAAAAATCAAAATACTCAAAGGGAATTTTAAAAACACACAAGAATGGAAAACTTTTGAACTCAAAATGATAATGCATTTTAATACCAAAAATACAGGACTCAATGTAGATCTTGGATTTTTGACTCACTATCATAACTTTATATAATGGTAAAGTATGTATTTTTCTCTGTTTGCTTTGAAGCTGTAATTGTCTCTGCATCACTAAATTCCAATATCCCCTTTCTCCCATCAGCTTCAATCTATTCCTATCAGTATTTACGACACCTGATTGCTTTATGCTGCAATAATTTGTTTATGTGAGTGTGTATTTTTACCATTTTCTCAATCTTACTATCATACCTTTATATTATGGAAAATGATGCATTTAGTTATGTTTACTTTTAAACTATGAGTTTCTCTGTACCAAGGAATTCCACCACCAATCCCTCCCTCAAGACAAATATATTTATGACTGCTTCAACAGTCTATCTCAGTATAATACCTTCTTGCCTGTACATAGTATTGTTTGTAACTTGATAAAAAGTTGATGAAGGGAGGACAAATCACTTGAAAGCTCGTTTATTTAAAAAGGCTGTTAGTTCAATAAAAAAGGCATCACCAAGTATTACAATACATTTTATATATACACACACAGTATATATATAGGCATTACAACAGTGGCGATACTGATACTGCTAAACAACTATCAAACTGAAGGATAAGCCATGGACTGAATGTTTAAATCCCCTAGTGCCACATCATTCACAGAATCAATGTGAGGGACTGTGTTGGAACAAGGCATCTGGATGATACGCAAGCAAATGTTTCAAACCAGAAGTCTGCTGGCTGGTGACATTTGCACTGATTAATTACCACTATAATATATAATAGATTTCAGTATGTTCCTGCAGTGAGAACCTCTGGTTCCCACCATTGTTTTTGCATGTAAATGAAGATTGCATAAACAGAAACAGGACAATACTCTCTATGTTTGCAATAAGTGAATGTAAAAAAGAGTTGTGATAAGACTAATAGACTATTCAGCTTTTAGCAATCCGATCTGCAACAAGGAAGCTATGGAAATCATAAGTATTATAGAAATACAATCCACATTATGATTTTTAATCTGTTAATTTCCTTTTTTCCATTGTTCCATCACTAATAATGTAGTATGTGGTAATGTAGTAAACTACAGCATAATTGCTTTACTAGGAGTGGAGCAATACTTAGTTGAGCATGCTCAGAAGTGACGCAGTACATGGGATAGAGGTGGAGGAGGGGCTAAGATTGTAAAATGAATCATTTGTACGATTTGTCTGACAGGTAAGTTAAAATACAGGTTGGTTCTGGGCAATCAGGCCTTTCTAAGTTTGACTTACCTAGAAATTTTTTCTAAACATTTAAAATGGGGTATATTTACTAAAGTCAAATAGCTTTTCCCTGCTTGATTGATATCAGCAATGTCGATACCTCCGATATTGAAATTTACTAAGCCCTTTCCAATTTTTTTTTTACCTTAACAAGTGTTTTCCTGGTTGAGGGTGGCAAAAACCCATTATGGCCTATGGAGATGGTCCATTAATTTTTTTCTAAGTACCTTTTGGAAAAATATGGTGATATTGAACAAAAGAGCTAACAGTCATAATTTACACACTGTAAAGTAAAGCAGGAAAGAAAATCTATAACTGAAAAAAACAAATATATAATTGAAGTGCACTCATTCAAGTATGTATTTTGAATAATCCCTTAAGAATCCCGAAACACTGGAGAGAAGAAAATAATCCACTGCAGTGTTTTTGTTTTGGATAGTGCCAGACACACATGAGATGTTGGAATGGAAATGAAACAGATGTTGCTATATTCTCTGCAGTGTGTTTTCTTGAGTAAAAATAGGAATCGTACACTTCTATCTATAATTAAAAGATCAAATACAACAAAAAATGACTGATGTGCATTCCCCGCGACCCTGTATTTTCGCTATTTATCTTCTGTGCAATTGCATACATGTAAAAAATTATGCAACCCTTTAACAAAATGCAAGGTGGTACATCATTATTTTAAAGCTGGCACTAATTTTCTTGAATGTATCTTTATTTGTAATAATATACCTCTTAGTAAAAATGCAACCAAACAAGGAGTGTGAGCCTTTGAATAATGACAAGATTTATCAATTAATGCCTATCATGTAATCTTGATTCAAAGGTTATTATCCCTAAATTTTCCATTTTAAATATCCCGTTTCCATTTTAAAAAATTCGTATTATGCACTGTCTATGTGACCTTATGACTTTATTAAAAGAATATTGCACTGATGAAAATGCTAGATTTAAAGGGGGAACTCAAGTCTTGTCTTGGGGTGATTCTGAAGGGGGTGTTAAATGCTTACAGATAGCTTTAATTTCTCCAGTGCCGACTCCTGCTTGTCAGAACACTGATCTTTTTATACTCCATGCATCTATTTTCTAATTCCTCTTGAAAAGTCAGGCAAGTGCAGAAGCAGAATACTGACCAAATACTGCTTCTATCCAAACTCATTGAAGAAGAAGGAAGTGAAAAGGATCAGGGGGTTATTCACTAAAGTCCGAATTGGTGCGTATTGGTGCGAATTCGCCAGATAA